>MU680631.1:5404-69375 GCA_026770625.1 Nicotiana glauca | reverse complement strand
GAACGTCCCGGCAAACCAAAATAGCAGAAATGAACTTAGGGAAAGCAGTTAATGGGGGATCGGGGCATAAATTTCAAAATGACCGGTCGGGTCGTTACAATATTCATGAATACAGCAGCGTGAATACAACGAATACATTACCGTAACAACGGAACAGTAACTATAGGAAGTAAATTATGTATATGGTAGATATAGAAATTTAATAGCCACTAAAAAATAGTGGTTTCTGAAAATTCCTCTTTCCTATATACATAGATTATAGTCATTATACATTAATTAATTATATACAGTTATTTATATTATACATATATTATATGTTCACTGATTATTTTTAACTCAAATAGTTGGATGAGCGACTGTTTAAGTTGATTCTTCAATGAGAAGTTAAGCGCTCCATCTGTTTCAATTTAGATGACAGACTTTCCTTATTAATCCGTTCAAAAAAGAATGACATATTTCTAAAATTGGAAATAATTTAACTTTAACCTCTTTATTTTACCATTTTACCCTTAATTAGAAGCTTTTACAACCACACAAATGTCATGGCCTCACAAAGCTTTTACCCTTTAAGTTTTTAAAACTACAAGTTTTAAAAAAAAAATTCTCCTTAAAGTCCATGCCTAGTCAAACTCTCTCATCTAAATTGAAACGAAGGGAGTACAAATTATTGGGGAAGTGCACAAATATCCGATTTTGGGGTCACTATTTAAGTTGTATTCTAACTTCAATTCTTTTTTCAATTTTACCCATTCTGAATACAACTGTTGTTAGAGACTTTAGATGAAAACCTCTTAAGTGCATGCAAAAAATTAGATGTATTAAGACGTACTAATATTAGGGCCATTTTAGAAGTACTGGTGTAGGAGATTAGCATATCTGTTTTCTATAATATTCTCCGTATTTTCAAAGTTTAAAACTGAACAACATGGAATTAAATAGACTTTGACAATTTTTGCTAAGTTGTAATACCACTTATATCTTCTTCTTCTTTTTTTTTGTCAAAAGGGATATTATATTAGTTAACCAGGGGGGTTACAATTGGGACGTTATTGGGGTACCTAATGGAACCCATTTTTGTAATGTTTTGCATAATTATACTTAAGTTACAACCTAAAGAGCTAGTTAGTTCAGTTCCTAGGACGTCTGTCCAAAATACATCATTGGCAAACATCGGAGGAACTGCTAGAGACAAAGACTTGTTCAAAAACTTTCTTTTGCTGCTTCCTTTGCCAACACATCAGCTACTCTATTCTGCTCCTAGTAGATGTGCCTCACCACCATGTTGCTCATCCTTTGGATGTTTGATCTGCATTCACAAATTATACGGTCAAAAATCAGATTTTCATTTATTAACATA
Source organism: Nicotiana glauca (assembly GCA_026770625.1). Taxonomy (NCBI): domain Eukaryota; kingdom Viridiplantae; phylum Streptophyta; class Magnoliopsida; order Solanales; family Solanaceae; genus Nicotiana; species Nicotiana glauca. The sequence continues at coordinate 68,018 of MU680631.1, read as the reverse complement.
TTTATTGTTTTTGTTGAATCAGTATCTATTTCAAGCGGAACTAGGTTGTTTAGTTCTGCTAGTTGTAGACCCTTGATAAAGGTTTGTATTTATGCCCTTGTATTTGTTGTTTGAGGTATGTTTTTTATGTAGCCCAATATCCAGTCTTCAGTGTAGTTTTTGAAAATCCCCCTTGATCCTTCTATTCCTGGGTTTCCCTTTGATACTCTATCAGTGTTTAGTTTAAAGGAACCGATGGATGGGGGTATCCATTTTAGCATGATCTGATGTGTTACCATTGTTGAGTTGTTATTTGTAAGCACATGGTGCTCTGTAGCCTTTGATATAGTGTTGTTTGGCATTAATGTATTTTTTTGTTATTGAAAACATTATTGCTTCTTGTCAACCAAATGTGCCAAAGGCAGAAGGGGACAAGGTTGTCCCAACTGAGGCAACTGTTGTACTTCACAGCTTTGAGAGTTTTCCAAGATGATTGCCGCAGGTGGCTACTGAAGACTGGTTGGGAGAAGGTGGAATCTGATGATTTTGATAAGATATCATTCTAGAAATGGGCAACATTGGGACATTGAAAGAAAATGTGGTCAATGTCTTCCTGATCATTGCTAAAGTAGTGGTATTGGGGGGACAGTAGATTCCAATATAGTGGAGAAAGCTCCTAGTTGGGAGTCTTCTATAGGTTAGGAGCCAGAGAAAATGCTTGATTTTGTTGGGGTTTGAAGCTTTCATGTCCATTTGAAAGGTGCTTCTTCCCTAGGAGGGTGGTCTGTTATGTTCCTGCTTATGAAGGAGTAAGCAGAGCTATTGGAGGACTGGCCATTGGCAGTCAAGTCCCATATTAGGTTGTCCTCCTTAGTGGTAGAACTGGGAATGAACACAGAAATGAGGAGGTTCAGGATACTTGGGAGAGGGGCGGTGATGGACAATGTTGAGGTGTCCCAAATGCCCATATTGTGATGCTTCAACCCTGATTTGGACGTCATTTTGGGTTAAGGGGCCTTCTATTATTTGCCTGATTGCTGGCTAGTTAGGAATCCAAGTGTCATTTAAGAAGTTGACCCTATTCCCTCTATTAACTACCCATCTACTGGCTTTGCTATCTCCTAACCCTTTATTAAGCCTTTCCAAGTTGGGGATTTAGGGTTCTTTGGATGTCTCAAAGCATGGGCTAGTTTAGTCATGTTGCAATGCTTGTGAATCAGTACTCTGGTCCAAAGACTGTTGGTGTTTTTGTAAGCTCTCCATGCCAGATTTGAGAGAGCAGCTTTGCTTTTAATGCTAGCTTTTTGAAGCCCTAGCCCTCCCCCAACCTTGGGCTTGGTGACTACATCCTACTTAATCAGATGAAGCTTTTTCCTTTCAGGTGTGGTGCCCCAAAGGAAGTTTCTATGGATTCTATCAATCTGATTGGTGACTCTAGTAGGAAGGTTGATGTATTGCATTACATGGCTTGGGATGTTGCTCAGGGTGGCCTTGGCCAGGACTCTTCTCCCAGCCACGTTAAGGCATTTGGTTTTCCAGCCAGCCAGTTTGGTTTGCATATTGTCAATGATGAATTGGAAGTTTGAGGGTTCTTATTTGTTGTGGAAAATGGGAAACCTTAGGTATTTTCCAAAGGAGGTTGTTTGTTTGATAGACAGAAGATTGGTGAGATGTTGGGAGGTATCTTGGGTGATGTTTGAGGAAAACAAGACTCTAGATTTGGTTAGGTTTATTTTTTGTCTTGACTGATTATTGAAGTCGTGCAATATGGTGGTATTGTAGTTTCTAATGTTTCCTTTGGCAAAGAGAGTGAGGTCATCTGTAAAGAATAAATTTGAGATTTTTGGTCCAGACCTACTTATGCTTATGGGGTGCCATTGATTTTGCAGAACTGCCTTGTCAATCGATCTAGAAAGTCTTTCCATGCATATAATGAATAGATAGGGGGACATAGGGTCTCTCTGTCTAATGCCTCTTGAGGGGTTGAAAGATTCAGTTCCCCCCCCCCACCCCATTGACAAGGATGGAGATGGAGGAAGTACTTATGCATGACATGATGAGCTTGGATAAACCCTTGGGAAAGTTGAAGGTATCCAGAGTGTCTCTAATAAAAGACCATTCCAGCCTATCAAAGGCCTTCTCTAGGTTTATTTTTAGAATCATGTTGCCACTCTTACCCTTCATTTTCCTAAAGTGGTTGATATATTCTTGGACAATAATGGCATTGTCACGGGCCCTTCTGTTAGTCAGGAAGCTTGCTTGACTTGGTCCAATGATATGGGATAGGATAGGTTTTATCCTGTTCATAATGATTTTTGTGACTGATTTGTAGATGATGTTGCAGAGGCCAATGGGTCTGAAGTTTTTCAACATTAAAGCTTGTGGGCATTTAGGTATTAGGCACAAAAGGGTTTGGTTCATGGTGTTATCCATGGAGCTTGTGGAGAAGCATTTTTGGCAAAAATCTATGACATAGTCCCCCTACAATATCCCAGTATTTTTGATAGAAGAAAGGGTGGAGGCCATCTGGGCCTAGGGATTTGAAGGATTTATTGGAGAAGACAACCCTTTTTATCTCACTCACTTGAAGAGGTATGTCCATAAAAACCTTTTGGCTTTGGGATAGGATGGGTTCCATGGAGGAGTGATTAGTGGTTGCCCAAGGGTCTTCGGAGTGAGAAGTTATGTATAGCTCAGTAAAGAAACCTACAATGACTGACTTGATATCTTTTTGGTCATGGAGCTAGTTACCATTCTCTTCTTTGAGGGATAGGATTTTGTTTCTCCTTCTTCTATTAAGGGTTGAAGTGTGGACAAATCTGGTGCTAGAATCACCCTCATTTAGCTAGTTGATCCTAGACTTTAGTTTCCAATAAGTCTTCCTCATTCTTGAGGATGTGGTTCAGCTCAGCATTTAGGTCTGTTTCAAGATTTGGCAGGTAGCTACTGAATTTGGTAGCTAGGAGACTTTTGAATACCATATATTCTGGCCACGAGTCTTTTTTTATTTATGGAAAATGTTTCCAAAGACTTCCTGGTTCCATTTGGTTACCAGAGTCTTGAAAATTTTTGTGGAATGGAGGAGGGTGGATTGTTCAGAGAAGGCCCTATTGATGATGCTCGGGAAAGAGGGGTGGCTAGCCCACATTATTTCAAATCTAAAGGGCCTTGATGGTTTGTTGTTTGGAGGCCCTACCAGTTGAATTTGCAAAGGGCAGTGGTCTGAGTGGGTCTTAGGGAGGTGTAGTACAGTCACCTCAAGGTACTATTCTATCCAACATTCATTGGCAAAGTACCTATCTATTCTTTCGAGGATTAGAAAATGTTTTGTTGGAATACCTTTTATTAGTCCAAGTGTATTTGCCCCCTTTATACCCTAGGTCTATTAGGTGACACTTGTTTATGCAATTCCAAAATAGGTTGCAGCGGCTCAGGTTTATAGGGTTATCCCCAAACTTGCCCCTGACTTATAAGACTTCATTGAAGTCTCCTCCTATGAACCATTTTGTTCTTATGTTATTTGAAATTGTGATTAACTGCTCCCATAGGAGTTTTCTCTCTATTAAGAGGTTACTAGCATAAATAGCTGAAAAGAGCCATTGAGGGTAGTCTAGGATTACCTTCACCATTGCGTGGATACCTTGGGGGTAGTTGCCATTTCTTCCACAACCACGAGCTCTCATTTCCACATAAATACAATTCCACCAGATGGGCCTACTGTTGGAGAGTGGATGATCATGTCAAACTTGGGCTGTTGGGCCAAAGACTGGCGGTCTGCCATCTTGGTTTCAAGCAATACTAGCATTGCAGGTTTGTGCATTCTCACCATCTCTAAACAGTGCCATTTGGACTCGGCATTGTTTCCATCCCTAACATTCTATAATTTAGTTCATTATTGGAGTTGTGGGTGATTGATGAGTTCCTTCTCGAGGGCTCATTGGTCTTGGTAGACCTGGCAGTTGGGGAGGTGGTGACTTTCTCTTCAAACTTTGGATTGGGGTTAGGTTTAGCAGTGGTTACAATGGGCCGTGTGTTTGGGATGAGACTAGGCTCATTACACACTTGGAAATTGATTTGGGGCACATAACCACTACTATCTCGCTTGCTTTCGTGTTGAATTCTATCGACCTTACCGAGTCGAGGAGTAGCGAGTCCATCTTTGGCGTTGGGTAAGTCTGTTCCGGCTTTTCTGGGGAATTCTTCTTCGTAAGTATCTCCAGTGCTTTGGAGATTCCTTTCTGGATGTTCTGGAGTGGTGGTGAGTTGCCCTTTTTTTGGAGCAGAAGATAACGGGTTGGTTAGTAGGTCGATCGGAACGAAAAATGACTCCGGCGCTGGGTCCTCTTTCATCAGATCTGGGAAGAAGGGGAGTGATTGGAAACCCTGTAGGATGTGGTTGTTGAGTGCTTGGGGTCTGTTATTGGTGAAGGGTTGTCGTTGTTGGCCATCGACTGCCATATGAGAGGTCCAAACGCTGCCAAAGCCTTGTTCAAAACTTCTACCCGTCGCCCTGGCTAGGTGGGCTGGATTTCGCACTATCAGTGTCACCCCCCGATTGTCCAGGGTGAAATCTTAGGAAAGGCCTTGCCCCTATAAGGCCACCTCCAACCAGGAGGTCGGTTGGTGGTCCGGTAGTAGTGCATGGGTGGAGATGGTGGTCGGTAGCATTTCTTTTTCCATTTTTGTGCTTTTTCGATTTGCTACTTTGGGTAACGATGGGAGTGAAGTTTAAGGGTTGTCTTCCTATCATTAATCCCTTTTTTGTCACATCTTGGATAGTGGAAGTGTTGCTGAGCATTGGTACTAGGGGGTTAAGTGTTCATTAATTGGGGATGTAATGGAGGTGACAATTGTGGTCTTTTCGTCTGGAGATGGAAAGGATAGCAGATAGGGCACTCGATTATCGTTTGTGCCTGTTGGGATTTCTCCATTAGAGGATGTTGCAGTAGATTTGGTAGGGAAAGCATAGGTTGGGGTGTTTGGGTGGAGAGTTGGGCTGTCAGTGATGCCCATGGTGGAGTTCCCGTTTGGGGATAAGGGACCGGCCCCATTGGGTGTTCCACTAAGCGTGATGATTGAGGCATTGGGGTTTGGGATAGAGGCCTCTTGATAACTAGTCTCATGATTTGAACTAGTGGGGTCCTCAGTTGTTGGCCCCGCTTTTCGTTTGGCTCCCGTATTGGGCTACTCTCTTGGGCTTGTATGCTGCCCGTGTTTGGGCGTATCTTGTGTACTAGTGGGGAGTTTGTTTGGGCCAATTGACATCCTTTTGCTTTTTTTTGTGTACTGTTTATTGTTTTTTTTGAATTATAATGAAAAGTTTGAGTTTGTAAGAATTTACCTGAATTGGCGTCAAACATATTTACCTGTATCTCTTCCGTCTATGGAACATGTTGTGGTTTATGCACTTTACCTTCATTGTTGTTTATTGTTTTTGCTTGTCCCTTTTTACATCTTTGTGGGAAGGTGACAATCTTCCATTCACTTTCCTCTGGGGCTATTTCCTTTGTTGAACTTCCTGTGGTCCATTGGATGCTGTGAATGTGTGTGTCTTATAGTTGCATTTAAGAGTAGTGTGCCCTATCCTGCCACAAATGGTGCATAGGGTTCCTTCACCTTCATAAATCACAGCCTGTTTATGGTCTCCTATGATTACTGTTGTTTCCACTGGTGTTTCTAGTAGCACTTGGATACTGATACGTGCATATCTCCCCCTTAGGATAGAGGATGTACATTGGTCTATCTTGACGAGTTTGCCTAGCTTCCTTCCAACTTTTTCTAATATATCCTTCTCGTAGAATTCTGTTGGTAGTTGGGGTACTCAGATCCAAATGGCAGTAGAGGTGAGGGTGGCTTCTTGAGGAACAAATTTTGGTTCCCATTTTCGTGCAGATAGGGAGTTTCCGGAGATAAACCAAGGTCCTAGGTGTAGAGCCTTCACCATGCTCTCCTCTAAGCCAAATTTTACTATATAGAAGTCCCACCCTAGCTCAATCAAGATCAACTATTCGGATGACTTCCATAGGTCGTTTAGCTTAGATCGATGCATGTGGTATGACATCTTCCTTTTGAATATTTTGATGATTACCGAGTATCTCCATCGTAGATAAAGGCAATATTTGTCTTCTTGTGAGAGGGAAATTGAGCCTTCGATGTGCTTTCCTTTATCCAGTTCTGGAATTGATTGGTTATTCATGTCGTAGTAGTTGGTTTGGTTGCTCACTTGTTTATCCAGGAGCATTTCCTTATAGGAATGTTGAGGTAACTCTACCTCCTTTTAGATGTGTTTATCCGGTGGTTCCGATGGGAGTGGTGGCTTAATCGGTGGAGGTTCCATATTGTAGAGAGATGCTTTAGTAAGAATTTCACAATAACTAGAATAATAACACCACTTATATTTATGGATTGAGAGAAAGAGAGACTGGGCTAAAATGCTTCATGGCATTACGCATTGCCCATAACTTGTTTTGTGAGTTGAAGAGAAAGGATGGACATAAATTGAACTTTTCTTTTTTAATACAGTTTGAAGAATGTTGGTGTAGTTGTTATTATTACTGTGATTTTTGTTGATGTTACTAATTTATTATCTCTGTTCGTCTTTTTGAGCCGAAGGTCTTTTCGAAATATCTCTCTATTCCATCGGAGTAGAGGCAATGTCTATGTACTTACTATCCTTTTCAAACCTTACTTGTGGGATTATACTGAATTGCTGTTGTTGTTGTTCGAAGAATGTTTGTCAAAACCAAAAAAAAAAAAAATTATCATCCATTCGATGGGTTAAGGATGGACCACTTTTGCACCCAAATTCATATTCACTAAATCACATCATCCTTACATGGACTTTGCCTCAAGGCCTTTACATTTTATATCATATGTTCACTTTGATTACATTGTTAATAAGGGAGTAGTGCAGAAAATATTTTCAAATGGAAAATTTGTGGTCCAAATTTTACCTAGACAAATGTTTTTGAAAGTGAACATTTACAGCTTGTTTGAATGGTTATTGCATATTGCTTCATAGTATATTATATTGTATATTGTATTATTTTAATGAATAAAATATATTGAATAGATTGTACCGTTTATCGTCATTTTATGATATTTTATACTAACAATATAAATGATAAACTTAATATTACAAATAAAAAAATAGAGGGCAAGGTAGAATTATTATATAAATAGGTAGGGTAAAGGATAAAATATCCTTACTTAAGGAAGGACATGAGAGAAAAAAATAAGGTAACGACGCGATCACACCAAATCGATCGTTACTTAAAGTTGTATTTTTCATTTTTACATAATGACAAATTTAACTATACGATACAATAAAATTTAAATAGATATTATGTTTAAAATAACAACATGATATAATACTATAACTAACCAGCATTTCCAAATAAAGGAAAGTAAAAAATTACTGCATTATCTACAAATACGTGCACTTTTAGAGGGAACTAAAATCTTTGAGCTACCGCCAAAGGATGTGGTGTAATGGATGAGACTACTCCTTCCTTAATTAGAGGTCTCGGGTTCGAGCCTTGGGTATAGAAAAATTCTTGATAGGGAGCGCTACCTCCCGAATAGGGCCCTATCCGACGCGAATCCCAATATAATCGGGCTTCAATGTGGGTATCAGACTACGGGTGGGAAACCCCCACAAAGATAATCTTCGAGCTTCTATCAGATTGGTCCAATATAGAAGAAATAAGGGAAACTTACACAAGTGTCCCAAATAAATTTTAACTTACCAACCTCTAGTCATTAGTCATAGACTTACCAAAATTAGCCAACAAAAATTGAAAAACCAAATAATAGGGTTCTTTCTATCAAAGAATCACATGCAAAAATCACCTTCCATATTTTTAAGCATGATTAGAAGCATTAGATACAAGACGGAAAGGAAATTTCATGGACGGGGTAGCAAATAAGGTGATGAAATACAAAAATCTATACAATATTTTAAAAATCTAAACAAAAAGGAACTTTTTCAATGGGTTAACTACATAATTTCAGTGAACTCAACAGACGGAGCAAATCACACTCGACACTTATATTTTTTTGAAAATAATGCAACAATATAGAAAACAGGGGAGAAATTTTCAGATTTTTTCATATCTTAAAAATGAGGCAAGCCTCTAAATTTATAGACAAATAAAGGGTGAGATGGAGAGGTGCAATCCAAAAGGTGCCTTTTCCATTTCACATTCACACCCTTTAAAGAAAAAATGCAACAATCCCCCACATGAATGGGGAATGGGCATATGTGAAAAAACATGCATGAAAATAAAGTGTGATTCGCAAGTAAGGATTAATCGCATCTGGATAAGTAGGTTTCCCTTTAAACTTTCTGTAGTAAACTTATGTCGGATATACTCGGTCAATCGGTAGAATTGATATCTTTGAACCGTCGAGCTTTGGTGTATACCTAGACAAACATAAGTCACACAATCAACCCTTAACCGTCTTTGGTTCTCATTGTTGTGTTCGTTTCAGCCATGAACACCACCTGGTTCATAAGTGCGTAGAGAACTGGCCTTACAGAATTCTCCTTGAAGCGGCTTACACTTCCCACTTACATAGGTAATTCCTAAACGTGTTATCCCGTAGATACACTATTTGATATACCCTGTATCAAACTCAGTAACCATTAAAAAATGTCTTAACATTTTATCCTTGTTACTGAACATTGTCTTCATCACGAGAATGGACATAAACCGAATAGAGAAAAACCGACCTAATTGGTTTGGTTTGGTTCTAATATTTAAAAAACCGACTTACTTGGTTTGGTTTCTTTTTAGGAAAAACCGATCCAAACCGAACCATGAACACCCCTAACTCCAGCATAATATACTAGAGTTCCAGCAAGTATAATGATCCAGTATAATATACTGGAGTTTGGAGCAGACTCCAGTATATTATACTGGAACCAGCAAAGTATACTGGTCCAGCATAACATGCTGGAGTTCATATACAAATGCTCCGAACTCCAGTATATTATGTTGAACCGGTCTCTGTTGCAGCAAAACGGTGGCTATTTTTCATTGACTTGGTAAACTCGGACTATTTTTGATTGACCAGTCCGAAAACTGGCTATACCATACTATTTTTACAGTAATATCATATGAATTGATCAATTTTTATAACGAGCTACTTATAAATGGACATAGCTGTTAGTTTCCCAAGAAATAATGGGCTTCCTTTGTTTATTCTTGTGGGCTTACTGATTGAAGTCTGATCCGAAGGCCTAATACAATCCATCCCCTTTCCTTTTACAAACATACGCAATATCGAAGGAGTTCTTCTTTTGTTTTTCTAATGGAACACTTTCCTTTCTTCATCTGAAACAATCAAAAACCTATATTTGTCCTTTTTAGCTCAATCTTCAGCTCATTCAAGAACTCACTACCTTCAAATCTGGTTAGAAAAATTAAGATCCATCTCGAAGTTAAAGGCAAGAAAATGAAAATATCTTGTTCCACTGTTATTCCTTTTTGTTTTTCTTTTGCTGGATTGCTGATTCTTCTTTTTTCTTTTTCCCTTTACTACTTCAGATGAAATGGAGACCAAGTTCATATTTTGGAGCCAATGGCGTCACTGCCTTCAAATCTTGGTAAAAAAATAAGATCCATCAAGTAGTTAAAGGCAAGAAACCCAATTATTTACTGTTAACTTGTTTCTTTGTTATGGTTATTTTGTTTTAATTTTCGTAGTGGGTTAGCTGATTTTTTATTTATTAATGTTCAGATGATTGTAATACCTCAATGTATTCCTAAATCCTAACACCTAAAGGGGTTGTTGGTGTTTCTGGTTTTGTGCCTTTAATTTATTCTTCACCAGAAGCACCAATTTGCAATAAAGATTCAAACTTTACAAGAAATTGAACTTGTTTCTATGTTGGTTACGACAAGTCACAGTCCTTCAGCTTCAGCTTCAGCTTCATCTTCCTCATGTTCTTATGGTGGAAATATGGGAGAAAAATCTGATCTTGGATTTGTGGATTTGGATAATTTGTTGCCTGAACTTGCCGGCTCCGACCAGACCCTTTTCCGGTGTATGTCCGGCGATATGGAGGACCCATCAGTCAGCTTAAAACAATTACTACAAGGAGGAAATGAAAATGCTGATTTGGGTTGTGGAGTTTCTGTTCAAAGCTCTGGTTTTGAGGTCTCAGCTGCAGGTTCTTTAGCTCATACAGATAATGTCTCTTTTTCTAACTCAAATCTCCTTCTAAATGCTAACATTGAGAAAATTGGATCTGTCATAAACTCAGACAACAAGCAAAATGTTAACTTTGAACACCTCAATGTCAATCTTTTGGCAAGAAATTTATCTCCTGCGTTGAGCTTTCAAGAACAACAATCAGAACAGAATTCTGCTTATGTTAACATGTTAGGCTCATTATCATATGATATAAGTCAAGAACAGCCCCCACCCAAGCGCCACAATTCGGGTACGCTTGGTTCAAGCTTAAGTGCTCTATTGCCTGAAGTTCCATTTTTTGACTCCAGTGGGGACTTATTGCTGAGGAAACAACCATTGGGACAAATGCGGCAGCAAGTCAATTTTCTTCCCTTTCACCAGTTTCAGCAAAAGCCATTAATTGTACCTAAGCTTGAGGCAACTGGTGGTGGTGGTAATGGTAATTTGATGGTACCTCGTCATCAACAACAGGAACAACAGTTTATTTATGACCAGATTTTTCAGGCCTCTGAATTATTACTGGCCGGACAATTCTCAAACGCGCAAATGATATTGGCGCGGCTCAATCAACAGCTCTCTCCCCTTGGCAAACCCTTCAAGAGGTCTGCTTTTTACTTCAAAGAGGCTCTGCTATTGCCTTTCCTTTTGCCTTGTACATCCACATCTTTTCCACCAAGAATTCCCACCCCATTTGATTGTGTGCTTAAGATGGATGCTTATAAAGCCTTTTCTGAAATATCTCCACTTATTCAGTTCATGAATTTCACCTCCAATCAACCTATTCTTGAAGCTCTTGGGGATGCCAAGGAAATTCACATAATAGATTTTGACATTGGCTGTGGTGCTCAATGGTCCTCATTTATGCAAGAACTCCGGAGCAGCAATAGAAAGGCAACTTCCTTAAAGATTACTGCCTTTGTATCTCCTTCAACCCACCACTCCGTTGAGATTGGCATCATGCACGAGAGTTTAACACTGTTTGCTAATGATGTGGGAATCAGATTTGAGCTGGAAGTTATTAACTTGGATTCCTTTGACCCTAAGACTTATCCCTTATCCTCCTTGAGGTCATCTGAGTGTGAGGTAATTGCTATTAATTTCCCCATCTGGTCTATTTCAAGTTGTCTATTTGCATTTCCTTCACTTCTTCACTGTATGAAGCAGCTTTCACCAAAAGTTGTTGTATCATTGGAACGTGGATGTGAACGTACTGAACTCCCCTTAAAGCATCACCTCCTCCACGCCCTCCAATATTATGAGATACTCTTAGCCAGTATTGATGCTGCTAATTTAACTCCAGAAATTGGGAAAAAAATTGAGAGGTCTCTTCTCCAGCCTAGCATTGAGAACATGGTTTTGGGGCGCCTCCGATCCCCTGATCGAATGCCCCCCTGGAGAAACCTATTTGCTTCTGCAGGATTTTCACCTATTGAATTTAGTAATATGGCTGAAATTCAGGCTGAATGTGTTGTTAAGAGAACTCAGGTAGGAGGATTTCACGTCGAGAAGCGCCAAACGTCGCTTGTGCTATGCTGGAAGCAGCAGGAGCTCTTGTCAATTTTGGCTTGGAGGTGCTGAGGAGCTTTACCTAATGAAAGCCAGAAAACTCTTTCCATTTAACAGCAACATTTCCTAGAGGTTTTGACTCTTCAATTTGATAGTCCGTTCAAAATTTGATCTACATTGCCATCACCTCCATTATTGCCTGTAAATTCTTTTTGGTACATCTAATTCTCCATATGTAGTCTTGACTGTAGGCAAGCATTCCCACGTGTAAACAGAATCTTAACCACTTTCCCTGTTTGAGAATCTGCATTGTATCTTTCAGCAGTTCCCTGTGTATTAATTGCTTTCTTTTTTACATTGTTTAATAATAATAAAAAATCGTCTATTTCTCCATATTTGGGAACAATTGGTAAGTGCTAACAGATATTAACATGATTTATTGGATAAGCAGTATGATAATCCTTTATTGGTGAATGCTAATGTTATCATCCGCTTGTTTGCCTGGTGTCCTTTGCATGTACACTGGATAGTAATGGCATGTTTTTCTGGCCGAGTGTGCTGAGGTTCCTGGTTACAGGAAAGTCACTTCCTATGTAAATAATTTTTTTGTGCTCTTAAAGTGTTGGATACGATGTTTGAATTTTGATAGGTATATTGAGGTCGGATAAGAACCAGATTAGAGCTATGCACCATACAGATCTTTTCTACAGGTCTATATTCTTATTAGAATTTACACTTGGAAACAAAATTCTAAACTTCAGTTTTTTTCGCTTCCAAAAGGTCGTCTTTATTTTGCTTCCAGGTAGAGTAAGGAATCTAGTTTGGCTGAACTCCAGTATAGTCCTTCTATTATTTGTAATTAGTAGTATGTTCATATGAATTATGAAATTTAGAAATCTTGTATTTTTATTATCATGGATATAGAGGATTATAAAATATTCAACCGGTTTGGCTTTGAGGCATAGTAAGCTTGGTGGAATACTTCTATGCTTACTGCATTTCTCAGGAAAATAGGCATGTCTACGCGTTGCAATATTAAACAAAGTAGCCACAGAAATCCCACTAGCTGTTGTCGCTACGTTGCTTATGTTCCTTTTGGTGTAAGTCACTGTCAACCTATGTTGTTCGGACTTTGCAAAAATTTTGCCGGGTGGGCGTCGGATCCTCCAAAAGTAGTGCCTTGTTGGAGGAGCCAACAAGGGTGCGGCAACATTTTTGGAGAGTCCGCACAACATAGCTGTCAACACACATAGTATTTGTATGCTGCTAATGGAGGAATGAATAAATTCTTCTTCAATCAATGCATTTTGGACAGGGGAAGAATTCTTACTAGTTTGGTTCTCAAAGTATTAAGCTGATATTGGTTTATTACTTTCACTGTATTAATGTATATGCAATTTTTGCAAGTTATGAAGCTGTAGTAAATTCTCTAAGGAGAGCCATTTCATATTTTGATCAAGCAGCTTTTGACTACTGATTAGCTCTTGTCCTGACATAATCTAACATCCTTCCCACCCAAAGAACAATTGGGCCATGTTATGGTCTTGACTTTTTTGTTTCAGTCCTCTCTAGACATCTGTGTTCATGTTTTATTGAGGTTTATGCTCTTTTATTACTCCCCTTGTCCCATTTTATATGACATACTTTCGCTTTTAGTCTGTTCTTGAAAAAAGGAATGTTCTTGTCCTATTTTATGACGTACTTTCGCTTTTAGTCTGTTCCCGAAAAAAGGGATGTCATCATTCTTGTTTAGAAACAATTTAAGTTTAAGGATACTTTTTTGATAACCTTGAGTTTCTCTCTCTCTATAAGTTTAAACTTTCTATTTTACCTTTAATGATATGATTTTAATTTTTATAGACACAAATTTCACCTTTCCTTTTCTTCTATTTTAGCAGCCTCGTAGACCGATTGAAGACCGAATAAAGCAGCTCAAACCCCACATGGGATCTATCTAAGACAACTTGAGCTGATCGATGTAACGTTTAAGATCACAAGTTTTATTTTGAAAATAAAAAATAAAAAAAATTATGCGCAATCAAACACCTTGGCATAAAATGAGATGGAGTATCTTGATTTGCCCATTTGATCTGATAAACTCACAAGTAAATGTTGCCTAATATTCATTCCTATGACTAATGTTATTTCATTTTATGTGAAACCTTTGTAACTGAAACTGGAAAACAGTTGATTGCTCCATTCTATTCTTTATAGTAAATAAAGTTGGACAAAAATTATGGACACTTGGATTTCAAATTTTTATAGAGATAAAAAAACACAAAATGTCTTTTTTTTTATTTGCTTAAGTCTTAATGATATATATACTAGTAAGAGATTATAGAAAAATAATCGAGGTGGGAGCAAATTGGTCCATACACGATACGCCGTCATTGTATATTTTCTACGACCATTTAATTAGAGCATTCCCTCCTGTAGGAGAGTCACTGAATTTGGAGTGGGTGAAAAAATAAAGGCGCGACAGCTTAGCATTACATTAATTTAACGACTTTGTATTATATTATTGTTGTATTTTGGGAAGTGTTATACGTCATTAATTCAATCATTCTTTTGAAAAATACGAAGTCCCTATCATTATTTTAGAAGGGATGTAGGTAATTTGGATTACATAATGCATGCCATATTATTATTATATATTTCATTCATTGTATTTGTTATCAACATCTTGAATAATTTCGTCCATCCACTTAAGCAAACCACATGGGTCATGTTTGATTGAAAATAATCTAATCTAAATTTTGAGCATTTCAAAGTGAACTTTTATTAAATCCAACGTAGACTACAAGGCAGGTGGACATGAAATTTATTAACGAGTGTAGGACCATGTTTTGAGGACTTTTGATTAATTTTAATCCTTTAGCAGTTGGTATAATGTGAACATGACAAATATTAATTAATCATATAATTAAAACCTAGTTGAAGAAGCTAATACGAACAATATGTCGTTTTCATTTGGAAACACTTCGATACAAAACTTGACAAGTACGTTCAAGGTTTAAAATAACTACAAACTCAATATAATCTCATGAGCGGGGTCGTGAGAGGATAATGTGTACGCATACCTAATTCTTACCTCGAAAATATAGAAGCTGTTTCCGATAGGAAACTCGGCTTAAGGAAAAAAAAAAGAAGAAGAAGCAAGTACGCTCAAGGTTTAACAAAATATAAAATAATAATCCTCAAAATGGAAAATTTATATTTGGCTTTCAAAGAACTTCTCAATATAGATGAGAAAATTTTCTCAATTCACTTGCTAAAAGAGGTAATTTTTTTCTTGAGTGTACATCTTTTGTTCCATCAATATAGAGGCAGATGTAGTGTTCTGGGACGGGGGACAGGTTCAACTGAACCCATAGCTTTCGACACGAAATAAAAATCTGTATGTAAAAATTCATTAAAATTGCAAAAATAGTAGATTGAACCCATTACTTTAAAAATATAATAGATTCAATGCTGAAAACCATAAAAGTTGAATCCAAAGGGTTTAAATGTTGGATCCGCCTCTGATCATACTCTTCTAAACGAATATACAGAACCTTGAGCAAATTTTTATTCTAAACTTACTGAAGTACAGCAGCTTAAGAAAGAGAAGACAATACACTAATAATATCCAAAGAACTCAACTCTTCAAACTGTCTAATCAATATCCAAAGAAATCAACTCTTCAAACTGTCTGATCTCTAACATTATGCACCAACACTTGGCATCTAATATGTTTTCCAAATAGTTTCTTATATGTCAGTTAAGCATGAAATTCAGCAAGATGAAACAAAAAGCATCCAAGGGCAAAGAACCAAGTCTAATGTAACAGCCCAGCCCGCCGGTGATATTACCTTATTTGCTCTGGGACTAGGATCTCACGGGTTTAAAACGCGTCACTAAAGTCTAAGGCTTGTTAACTTATATAACCAGCACACCTCTTGTGTTTTGCCGATGTGGGACTCTATCTGAAGTCTAGGGTGTTACATCTAACTTGTCAACAGAGTAGTACATAGATCAACGAGAGCTTAAAGAAGACAGCAACCAACAGGAAATTTTAGCAGAACTAAGTTTTGATCTTTCAAGGGAGTATTATGCCAAACAGCCAAACAATTTAAATCAAAACAGAGTGAGGAAGAGGATCAAAAATAGGCACAAGAGCTGACAAACAGTAGTGTAACCAAAAAAACTTGCTGTGGCAGCCATATTTTACAAGACGTACACGCACCGCTCTTTGTAGATACATACCCACTTCCCACTGTATTAAAACAGTGAACCAAACTTACAAAATTCCAATTAAACCTTTTGGTCGGCAGGTAAAGACGACCTGACGCTCGTGAAACTCTCACTTATTAATAGTAGGAATAGGAATAGGAATGTAATTCCAATAAGATTATACATGTCATATGTTCAGGACATGCCTCCAATTTTGGTTCTTATCTAATATACCAATACATGTATCAAAAGTAGAATATATTACTCACTCATTTTAAGAGAAGAGAAGAACTATTCACTTGGGAACTAACATGCTTGTAACCAGGAAGCTCACCACGTTCAGAAAGAAAAGCAGGTCATTAGTCATTACCATCCAGAAATTGTTAATATTACTTAGCAATTGTATCAGAACATGGAAAAGATAAAAATTAATACATAGTGAAACTTAGGAAGATACAACACACTGATATTTAAACAGGGATAATAGTTAAGATTTGTTTAGCACAGAAGGGCTGCCTACAGTCAAAGACTACACATAAGGAGAAAATGACATAGCAAATGTAAGCAGATTTTTTAACAGACATCAAATTGAAGAGTCAAAACCTCTAGTAAATGTTGCTGTTAAAAGAAAAGAGTCGTCTGGCTTCATAAGATAAAGCTCCTCAGCACCTCCAAGACAAAGCTGACAAGAGTTCCCGCTGCTTCCAGCATAGCACAAGAGACGACTGGCGCTTCTCGACATGAAATCCTCCTACCTGAGTTCTCTTAACAAGGCATTCTGCCTGGATTTCAGTTAGATTACTAAACGCAATAGGTGAAAATCCTGCAGAAGCAAATAGGTTTCTCCATGGGGGAATTCGGTCAGGGGATCGGAGGCGCCCTAAGACCATGTTCTCAATGCTAGACTGGAGGAGAGACCTCTCAATTTTTTTCCCAACGTCTGGTGTTAAATTAGCAGCATCAATACTGGTTAAGAGTATCTCATAATATTGGAGGGCGTGGAGGAGGTGATGCTTTAAGGGGAGTTCAGTATGTTCACATCCACGTTCCAATGATACAACAACTTTTGGTGAAAGCTGCTTCATACAGTGAAGCAGTGAAGGAAATGCAAATAGACAACTTGAAATAGACCAGATGGGGAAATTAATAGCAATCGCCTCACACTCCGATGACCTCAAGGAGGATAAGGGATAAGTCTTAGGGTCAAAAGAATCCAAGTTAATAACTTCCAGCTCAAATCTGATTCCCACATCATTAGCAAACAGCGTTAAACTTTCGTGCATGATGCCAATCTCAACGGAGTGGTGGGTTGAAGGAGATACAAAAGCAGTAATCTTTAAGGAAGTTGCCTTTCTATTGCTGCTCGGGAGTTCTTGCATAAATGAGGACCATTGAGCACCACAGCCAATGTCAAAATCTATTATGTGAATTTCCTTGGCATCCCCAAGAACTTCAAGAATAGCTTGATTGGAGGTGAAATTCATGAACTGAATAAGCGGAGATACTTCAGAAAAGGCCTTATAAGCATCCATCTTAAGCACACAATCAAATGGGGTGGGAATTCTTGGTGGAAAAGATGTGGATGTACAAGGCAAAAGGAAAGGCAACTGCAGAGCCTCTTTGAAATAAAAGGCAGCCCTCTTGAAGGGTTTGCCATTGGGAGAGAGCTGTTGATTGAGCCGCGCCAATATCATTTGCGCGTTTGAGAATTGTCCGGCCAGTAATAATTCAGAGGCCTGAAAAATCTGGTCATAAATGAACTGTTGTTCCTGCTGTTGATGACGAGGCACCATCAAATTACCATAATCACCACCACCAGCTGCCTCAAGCTTTGGTACAAATAATGTCGTTGGCTGAAACTGGTGAGGAGGCAGCAAATTGACTTGTTGCTGAATTTGTCCCAATGGTTGTTTCCTCAACAATAAGTCACCACTGGGATTAAAGAACGGAACTTTAGGCAATAGGAAGCCTAAGCTTGAACCCAGGATACCCGAATTGTGGCGCTTGGGTGGCGGCTGTTCTTGATTCGTGTTGTATGATGATAAGCCAAACAAGTTAACATAAGCGGAATTCTGGAACTGGGTTTGGTTTGCCATTACTTGTGGACAAGAAATTTGAGGCTTCTGTTCTGATTGTTGTTCTTGAAAGCTCAAAGCAGGAGGTAAACTCTTGGCCAAAAGATTGACATTCAGATTTTCAAAGTTATTATTTGGTCTGTTATTTGAGTCAATGACAACAGAACCAATTTTCTCAATGTTGGCATCTAAAGAAATATCTGAACTAGAAAAGGAAATATTATCAGTACAAGCAAAAGAACCTGCAACTGAAACTCCACAACCCAAATCAGCATTTGCATTTCCTCCTTGGAGTAACTGTTTCAAGCTAACTGATGGGTCCTCCATATCGCCGGAGATCCACCGGAAAATGGTCTGGTCGGAGCCGGCAAGTTCCGGCAACAAATTATCCAAATCCCCAAATCCAAGATTAAATTTTTCTGGCTCCAACCCAAATGAAAATGGCTGCAGCTCAGTAACCAACTCCTCTTTCTGGCCGTCAATTTTTTCAGCTCCGACGCCGGGAACTCCATTATTTCCAGCATATTGTCCACCATAAGAACACGAGGAAGATGAAGCTGAAGGACTAGGACTTCTTGTATCCAACACTGAGACAGATTCATTTCTTGTAAAGTTTAAACCTTTATTGCAAATTGCTGCTTCTGGCGAAGAAGAAATTGAAGGTACATAACTTGAAACACCAAGTACTCCTTTTGCTCCTGCTAGGTTATTACTTTGAGGTATTACAATCATCTGAAAATAAATTTAAAAAAAATCAGCTAAACCCACTACAAAAATTAACAGTAAAAAAAGAAGAAAATTTGGTTTCTTGCCTTTTTAATACTTGAAAAGATCTAATACCAAGATTTGAAGGGTTGTAACTTCTTCAATAGCTTTTCTTTCACATATAAACCAAACCCAAAAACAAAAAACACAGCCATTTGCTCAAAAATATGAACTTGGTCTCCATTTCATCTGAAAAGAAAGAAAAAAATCAGCTCCAAACCATCATAACCAGAAAAAAATGAAGGAAAAGAAAAAATTAACATTAAAAGAATATAATTTCATTTTCTTGCCTTTTACTTGTAGATCTGAAGGGTAGTAACTTCTTCAATAGCTTATCTTCCACAGAAAAACCAACCCCACAACCAGAGAAATACTGCAATTTTGCTCAAAAATATAAACTTGGTCCCCATTTTAGCAACGCCGGCTATAGCCAATAAAGCACATGCTTTAGCCCCAAAAAATTAGGGGCCCCACTTTTTATCAATAGGGTTATATGTTTATTTAAAAAATATATTTTTAAGTAAAAAATACTACTGTGCTTATTTTGATTACAAGGAAATATATCTCCTAATAACTGTTTGACAAAAAAAAAAAAATCTCCTTTTGTCTTCTCTAACAGAAAATTATATAGATTTTTTTCACTTCCTATTTGGATTCCAAAATACTTAGTAGGTGTTTAGATATAAAAATTATAATTTATAAAAAAATATACTATTAGTATTTGGAGTTAAATTAAAAAAATACTATTTGGACTCGAAATTATGTTTGAACATGTATTTTACTTGAAAAAATGTTTCAATTTCGTGAATGAGGAAAAAAAATAAGTTATTAAATTAAAAAAAATTATTTTCGAAAACTTAAAATTTCATGAACAAATACATTTTCGAAAAAGAATTTTTTTACGAACAAACGGGTTTAATTTCTTCATTTACCTTTCTCACCTTAAACGTATACTACTATCTACTATTATATTTTTATTGTGGTCCTCCATGTTCGATAAAAAGGAAGGAGGGAAGCTCCAACATAAAAATATTAAAAAGAAAAAATACTTCAAAGATGAACTTGTTCCCATGCAATCACTGTCAAAGTCAGAATCTTCATCAAAGGATGTCAAAATATAAAAAAATAGATACATCAAAAAGTCTAGGAAAATCAACATATAGTAAATATACATAAAACAGAAAAATTTATATAGCAATACAATGTAATTTTCTGACGAAGAGGTATCGATTGACTCTCCTTGCTGAATATTGCTCCACCATTGCATGCAATAGTCAAGAATTTTTTATGGTATCGAGCTTGAACAACTTGTTCTTCCTGAATATTATGATTTAAGACGAATTTTCTGCTGCTATCATATAGTATTCGCCTCTACTTGGTGATAATACAATATCAGTTCCCTGGTTGACAATAAAAATCTTTAGACTCAAATTAAGAAGTTATAACCTTTTTGTTGTTTCTACCTTTTTTTTAACTAGTCAATAATTTTTTTTTTCTCCATTCGACTTTTCTCTCTAGTAGTTGGTTCCGATGTCATTAGTTACCCAAAAACATAAAGCTGCATTCTGAGAACAGAGAGAAATATATGTAATAAGATTAAATTTCATAGATGAAAGATGAAACCTTTATGGAGTATAATCTTTATGAAAATAACATACCGAACATTGATTAGAAAAGTTGAGTTTATTTTTATGTTTTTGGTGAAAATTAAAAGCGGACGAATTATGACTTTTGTAGAAACTCAAGAATAATTTTTCTGAAATTAATCAAAACACTGCGTATGACACCACCGAGTTAGAGTACCTGCTGGGTTTATAATTGCATTTGAATATTTGATAAAGCAGGGCAAAAGAGACTCTTTCTACAACCAGACATTCCTAATGAAGGAGTAACATTGCGAAGTATTCCCGACCAAAGTGAGCTTTCATTACATGCAGTCGATGCTAACCTATGACTGTGGTTAATTGATACTTAGAAATAAGTGAAAAGCAGAGTAAGAGTTAAAAGTTATGATAGTTCTTTGGATTATAACTTATCATCATAATATTTATGCCTCAGATTCTTTTGTCATTTAAAGGCTTTATAACTATGCATTGAATACACAAATCACTGTTGTTTGACAAAAAAGTGTTAAACTAATTAATTATAAAATAAAAGATAAATTTTAGCTAATGATAATTAACTCTAGATTTAAGCGCATTGAACAAGAGAATTAGATGTAATCAAACTTAAAGCTCTATTTAAGATCAATAAAAGACATCAAGTATAAACAATTATCTTACATCTTTGGCGTATCGTTCCATAATGTAAGAGCAAAAAAGAAAAAGAAGGAATGCCATTGATAACTGTGAGCTTGATGAATCTGAGCTCAATCTCCAGATTCATCAAGTAATTGAGATTGGATCTGAGATGGAAGATGAACTCGAGAGAGGGAAGTATTGGCAGTTGAGAGAAAAATGATTTTTTTATTATGTAAAAATAAAAAGAGAGACATATTATATATGTATTAACTTAGCCACTGGGCCCCACATATAACTAGCTAACTAATTTGCTGACTAGCTAAGCTAACATTCAGACTAACTACAACTAACACTAATTACAACCAACTCTAAATGTACAATAGTTCACACTCCCCCTCAAGCTGGAGGGTGCAAAATATTGAGCACTCTAAGCTTGCCTATTAAAAATGTATGCTGTGATTGTCCAAGGACTTTGGTAAGAAGATCAGCTGGCTGATCTTTAGTCCCCACAAGCTGCATCCAAAGCACTCCTTTTTTAATATTGTCGCGTACAAAATAACAGTCGATTTTAATATGTTTGGTACGTTCACGGAAGATACGATTGGCTGCAATCTGAAGAGCAGCTTTGCTATTACAATACACTTCTACGGGCTGCTTGATGGGCACTCCAAGTTCAGCAAACAATCCTAATAACCAAACTACTTCTGCTATCACAACTGCTAGGCTTCGATACGCTGCTTCTGCAGAGCTTCTTGACATTGTATATTGCTTCTTGGATTTCCATGAGATAAGTGAATTGCCAAATTTGACTAAGTATCCAGTTACAGACCTCCTTGTATTTGGATAACTCGCCCAATCTGCATCACAAAAACATGTTAAACAATTTGCTTCAGTACTGCTTAGAAGTATTCCTATGCCTGGTTCATGCTTCAAATATTTGACTACTCTCATAGCATCATCCCAATAAGACCTTTTGGGCTCTAGTACGAATTTACTGAGTGTTTGAACTGCAAACACAATATTTGATCGTGTGATAGTCAAATAGACCAGTCGACCAATCAGTCTTTGATATTCATTTTCATCTGCTAGAACTTCATCTCCTGCAGTCCCAATGTGTCTGTCAAACTCAACAGAGGTGAATTTTTGGTTAAGATCTATTGGAGTTGAAACTGGCTTAGCACCACTCAATCCCAAATCAGAAATGAGTTGGAGACAGTACTTTCTTTGATTCAACAATATTCCTTCTTTGGACCTCATGTCTTCAACTCCTAGAAAATATTTGAGTTCACCAAGATCCTTTACCTTGAAATTCTGGTGAAGAACAACTTTGGTCTCATTAATGAACTCCTTATAGTTTCCAGTAATCAATAGGTCATCCACATATATCAACACTGCTACAAAGTCATCTCCTTTCCTTTTAGTAAATAGTGAATAGTCATATAAACTTTGAACATATCCTACAGCTATTAGTGCTTTACTGAGCTTAATATTCCATTGGCGAAAGGCCTGTTTAAGCCCATACAATGACTTTAACAACTTGCAGATTTTTGTCTCCCCATGTCTCCTAAAACATCGAGGAAGTTACATATATACTACTTCATATAGATCCCATTGTAAGAATGCATTGTACACATCCATTTGTGATATATTCCAGCCTTAAGAAGCAGCCAAAGCAATAACTAATCTCACAGTTACCATCTTGGCAACAGATGAGAATGTATCATTATAATCTAACCCTTCTCTTTGGCTATAGCCCTTGGCTACTAATCTGGCCTTGAACCTTTCAATCTCACCATTTGCTTTATACTTAATCTTGTATATCCACTTTGAGCCAATGGCCTTCTTGCCTTTTGGAAGATCAATAACATCCCAGGTTTGATTTCCCTCCAAGGCTTTAATTTCAGCTTTCATAGCTTCAACCCGCCTCTTGTCCTTGCATGCTTCACTAAAGGTCTTTGGTTCTATCAGCTTTGAGATTCCCGCTAAGAAACTCCTACACTTATTAGTTAACTTGCTATAGGATAGGTAGTTAGACAGAGGATATGAGGAATTTCCTCTTGTTGTGGTCATATAGTCCTGTAACCATATAGCTTCCTTTGTGGTTCTCTTAAACTTTCTTATCTCAGTAGTCTCTTTCTTAATGATTGTTGGAGAAACTCCAATTTCCTCTACTACCAAATGTTGTTCTGGGGTTGAACTACTACTTGTTGCCTCTGTATCTGCATCTGCATCATTGGTTTCATCTTCTTCTAGTGAGTGCTCATTTCCTCCATGTTGCATGTCTATATGTGTTTTTGATAAGGCAGGGCTATCATTATTAGCTTTATGTTCAACAATATAGGTCCCTGTGGTGTCATCAATACCACCTTCTTCAACAAGTTCCTCCAAATTACTCCCTGCAACTACTTCTGGCTGTTGAAGCATGTTCCCACAGGAATCTTGTAAAGGCTCTGACTGATCTAGAGCATCTGCAGTTGTTATTTGTCCCTTTGCATTGTGAAAAGGAAACATATTTTCCTTGAATATAACATCTCTTCAAACAAAAAACGTGTTAGTATTTAAATCCATTAGTTTGTAGGCCTTTTGTGTCTCTACATAACCAAGGAATACAACTGCTCTTGCCCTTGGTGAAAACTTGTCTTCCTTAACCAAGTTAGTTGCATAGCAGAGACATCTAAACACTCTAAGATGAGTCAGTGAAGGTGTTTTGTTGTGAAGAAGTTCATATGGAGCCTTTCCATTCAGCAGCTCAGTGGGCAGTCTGTTTATCACATACACTGCTGTTTTAATGCATTCACCCTAGAATCTTGTAGGGATATTTGCTTGAAACTTCAATGCCCTAGCTGTATCCAAAATGTGTTTGTGTTTTTTCTCCACTATTCCATTTCGCTGTGGAGAGTAAACACAACTACTTTGATGAATATACCATATGCACCAAACAGTTCATTCATGTGCATGTTAAAGAATTCTGTGCCATTATCTATTCTATACCTTCACCTTAGACTGAAATTGAGTGTGTAACATGGCAAGAAATTTCTTTAATACCACAACAACATCACTTTTCAAGTGAAGCAAATGTACCCAGGTGTACGTTGTATTATCATCCACTATTGTCAGGAAAAATACTTTCTATCATATGTGGAAAATTTATATGGTCCCCAAACATTTATATGCAAAAGAGTTAAAGGATTTTCACTTATACTCATACTTTTGGGGAACACCAATCTAGTTTGTTTTGCTAATGGGCATACAGGGCAATCATTATTCACTACTACTTCAAAATTATTATGAAACAAATCTAATTTCTTCATAGTACTAACTGAAGCATGGCCTAGCCTTTTGTGCCACAAAACTCCATCTCCTTTATTGTTTTGTGTAGTTGCAGCTGATGCAAACTCTTTATTTCTTTGATAAACCTTTCCAAATCTCATTTGAAATTCTTCTTCAAAATGTATAGACCACCTGTCTCTCTACAAACCCCCCTCACCTTGCCATTGTAGACATCCTGAAACAAGCAAAAATGAGGGAAGAAATTTACTGAACAGCACAGCTGCCTAGTTAGTTTGGACGCTGAGATTAGATTGAACTTAAACTCAGGTACAAATAGGACATCTTCCAGCTTCAATTCATCACTTATGATAGCATCTCCAATATGTGTTATACTAGACTTTTCTCCTGTGGGCAAATGTACTTGATCACTATTACATCTGTTTACTTTATTCTTAGTGTTTAATATGTCTAGTTCAACAGCTATGTGATGTGTAACTCCAGAATCAATCACTTATTCTTTACAAGTAAAGCTTGTCATTAAGGAGGTTGTAATACCTGCCATGTTAGCTTGATGCTCTGGGGTTTCCCTGTTCAACATGCTTAAAATCCGTCTGTATTGGTCTTCAATGAAGTATGATCCTACTTTCAATCCATCACAGCTACTTCCTTCTTCATCCTGACATATCTGCTTTCCATTCTCCTGACCACCAATTGTCATATTGGCTGCATATGGTCACTTGGCTTTGAAATCAGTTGGATAACCAACTAACTTGTAGCAGTTTTCTTTGGAATGTCCAAGTTTGTTGCAGTAATCACGTTTCAGAAATCGCTTCTTTCCCTTGTACTATCCTCTGATGTTCTGCATATGCACTTGTCCTCTACCTATTTGCATAGCAACTAGATCTCCTCTATTTGGCAGGATTGGATGAGTGCTAGAACTTTGACTCTCGTATTCTATAATCAACGCATAAGCTTGATTTAGTGTTGGCTCCACAGTCTTCATTACGATCTGATGCCTTGCTTGTTCATATGTCTCATTAAGCCCACTCAGAAACTGCATCAACCTCTCTGCTGCTGTAGGTGTTCAACATTCTTTCAAATTAGGTGTGGGTACCATAGCATCATGCTCAGCCCACAGTTCCTTCAACCTAGTGAAATATGCAGAAACTGACTTTGTTCCATGCGTAATAGTAGCAATTTCTCTATGTAACTGAAGTATTCGCACACGATTCACCTTGTCAAATCTCTCTCTCAGATCTTCCCACACTAGGTATGCATTAGATGCATAGACAATACCACTTAGTATATCCGAAGACACAGTGTTCGTGATCCAGGAAAGCACTATTGCATTACATATTTCCCAGCCCTCATGTAACTCAGATCTAAATGAATCCTTCTTGCATGTCCCAAGCACAAATCCTAGCTTCCTTTTAGCTTGTAATGCAATTCTCATTGAACGATGCAGCAACCCATAGTTCTCTGAACCTGTGAGCTTGAAATGAATCAGAATTGAGCTTGGAATGTTCGAAGGATGAACAAACAAGGGATGCATGTGGTCAATTTTTTCATCCGCCATTGATGATTGTCTGTTGCAGCTTCGCGAGGAAGACGACGATGAGATCTCAACTGAATTAAACTAAATTTTGCGGATTATAACTCTTCACTGCTCTGATACCATGTGAGCTTGATGAATGTGAGCTCAATCTACAGATTCATCAAGTAATTGAGATTTGATATGAGATGGAAGATGAACTTGAGAGAGGGAAGTATTGGCAGTTGAAAGAAAAATGATTTTCTTATTATGTAAAAACGAAAAGAGAGACATATTATATAAATATATTAACTTAGCCACTGGGCCCCACATATAACTAACTAACTAATCTGCTGACTAGCTAAGCTAACATACTGACTAACTATAATTAACACTAATTACAACCAACTCTAACTGTACAGTAGTTCACAATAATTATGATATCTATCTTTATTGATTTGGAAATGATCATTACAGAGGTTTGTATTACCATCTATGCCTTTTTATTTGGTCTCTTATTCTTCTCCTTTTTCACCGAGAGGAAGCCCCATTTCTTGCCTCCTATATACATATATATATATATATATATATATATTATCAGTATTCCCTTTTGTCCGTCGGTCCTTAGCCAGAATTCTTTCATCCCTTGACTGTCCTTTACGCTGACTCCCTCTAATGTCATAATATTTACTTCACCATACAAGATTTTTGATGGCTCAATCTCGACAGTGGCCGAAGGCTTCGTTGTTATTACATCATATGAGTACGACCACGACTTAGTCGACCTCTTACCATTCCTGTTAGCGCCAATCCACGTGTGGTCAGATTTTGACCCATCCAGTTAGTCCATCCGCCCGTTGGGGTTGCCTCTTAGCGAGTTTGATGGGCAAACTCTGTTGATCCAAAAGTTAGGAGAAATCTAAACGCTTTATGAGAAAGCGAGAACCCCATGGCGAGGTGGTGATGTGACGCTTTGAGAATTGCATAGAACCGTTACGCCAGTTCAAAAATAGACCGTCACGTCAGCTCAGGATGCCTTCAATATTCCTCTTGCATCATTATGACGTGTGTTTCTTAGGTGTTGTGTCATTTCCCATGCCCCTTTTTTCTAACTGGCAACTCTTGGTTTTCCTGCTCAGGGCGTTTATACCCCTATAAATAGGGGAAACTCCTCATTTGAACATTACATTTTTCAATTGCTCAGTAGAGAATTTCACAAGTCTTCTCCTCTTTCCTTAATCTCTCATATCCATGCTTCTGCTAGGATTTGCGGTGACCATTGCCCTTTTCATTTATCATCTTCGCTTCTTTCGTTCAAAGAAAATAAATGGATGGTACTTCTTCCCACTTTGATAAAGCTGTAGGTATTTCGGTGCCGGAAAATGACGCATCCCTTCTTGAGGAGGGAGTGGGAAGTGGTGGAAGAGGAGGGATTTCCAATGGTAGATGAGGCGGTTCCCCTCCCGGGGAAGGCGAGGATCGATTTAACAGCCCTGCCAGAGATGAATAGCAGCGTATTCTTTCCACAATGGATGTTGCGGTGATTACGACGTTCAAATCCAAATAGGGATCCCTGATCATATTGAAATGGTGCCGGCGGTTAAGGATATAGTGCATTTACATTGCCAGAGCTACTGCGCATTTTACACATATCCTTTTGTCATCGGGTACACGCTTCCCTTTCCTTCATTAATGGTTGATTTCTGTCGTTTTTATGAGGTGTGTCCGGTTCAAATGCGTATAAGCTCTTCCTCATGCTTATCAAGTATGCAAAGGTGGATGACCGAGGAATTTCTCTAGGGCACATGCTTTACCTCTTTTCCCCCTATTTTCTTCGGGGTACGATGATTCATATGCGTCATCGAGGAACCAAGAGTTTGGTGGTGAAGATGGATGGCAAGACCAACTACCGCTTCTGGGAAAACTACTTCTATGTTCGAAAATAGTATGTCGTATCAAACCTGGCAAGGTTTCCCGAGACATGGAATTTTGCTCGTAAGTTCTCCTTCCCGTCTACTTTGTGTAATTTTTCTTAAGATGGTCGTCGGTCATCTCCTCTTAACAACTTCGCTGAGGATTTGCTTTTGTTTTTGTAGTCGAGAGACTACCTCCCCCGCTAGTTGCCGATATCTGCAAGCTGGTGAGCGTAATTCTCCCCCACACAATGGGGATTCGTGAGTGGGCGACTTTCTATGAGAAGTATGGGCGCAAGCCGCTTGCTTGTGAGTTGGTTCATTTTGGTCTCACTTTGTTCTCTACTTCACGATTTTTTCTACCTTGTCATTATGTAATCAAATCCCTTCTTATTGTCAGGTCAGAGAGGAGTGAGAAGGACGAGGGCTCCTCCGCTCACATTTCGTCAACCGGTGCCCTCTACCCGGCCCGTACCAAGAGATTCTGCAAGCGATAGTGTAGAAAGTTTGTTCGTTCGTCGAACCGCAGCTGCGGCCAGAGCCGTACGTTTGGCGGTTATCAACTGGAGACTTCGGTTCCCGAAGTCCGTTCAAAGGGCGAATCTTCCCGCGCCTATAATGGAGAGGCCTCATCGAAGAGGCGAAGGGTAGTGTTGGAAGGGGATTCTTTAGCCAAAGCACCCTCAAGGAGCAACCTTGTTTTGCCGGCACCCGAGACCGGTGGTGGTGTCAGTCTCGATGTGGAGGCGATAACTATTACGAGCGTTAAAGAGGCTATTGCGACAGAGGGATGGAGTTCTGAGGCTGTTGTTGTTCCGAGCAGGCCATCGTCATCTCAACCGAGCCGCACCCCTTCTTCGTCCAATGAAAGGGGAAATGCGTCATGGTCGAGGATTACGAATCTGAATCTGACATCGACCTTGAGGACAAGTGGATGTTCGAGGAGGGATTTACTCGAATTTTGGTAAGGGCGGAAGGTCCTTCCCGTATACTCGAAATTCTGACGGATCTCAACCTGCTGCAAGACACGATAGATTGTGTGCCACAGTTTGATATTTTGTGTTCTGCCGCTCAAAGCAAATCCCTTCAGGAAGTCAGCGATTCCGGGCTGTCACGTGGTGTGGCCGCGATTGCATTAAGGGTGAGTGCCCCTTTGATTTTTTTTATTTTGTGACCTTTGTCATTACATTGACTCATTCTCTCCTTTTTTTTTTATTTTACAGACTTACATGCTGGAGATCGAGAGTGCTCGTAGGAATGAGATGCGGGCCGGTATTTTTCTGAAAATGGTCGAGAAGTACAGTCGGTACTGCAACAAGTACCGTGAGATGCACGAACGGCTCAAAGTGAGCGCTAGCACCCAGTCTATTAGGGAGGAGTTGGAGAAAAGATATGAGGAGCTGATGCGGTCTATCCGCAGATGTGGTGAGCTTGAGGTACTTCTTCATGCCAAGGACGAGGAGCTCGAGGTGGGCAAAGGGGTTGCTGCGGAGTGCGAGGACCTTCAGGCGAAGGTTCTATCTTTACGAGCTGAACTTGAGCAAAATTCTACTAGAGTCGACGCCTAAGTACAGAGTGGTCGGAGAAGGTGGCCGAGATAGAAAGGGAAGTGGATGAATTGGATGGATTCGAGGGTGCTTGAGTGTCGGCTTTGGCGAGGGAGACGACTCTAGAAGATACTATCTGCATCCTCAAGTCTGAGCAAGAATCTGAGAGGGCGACAACCACACTGAGGGAGGCTTGGCTCGGCTCGATGAACGTATTGGTGAACTTGATAGGGAGGCTTCGGGATTGGGAGATCAAATCCTAGCTCTTGAGTCCGAGAAGGCGCAAATATTAGCTCAGGCTGAATCTGCCTCTGCCGCTGTTCCCCGCCGCTTGTATGAGTTATGGGTTCACATCGACGCCTAATGAGATATATACAACGGTTTGTGGGAGGCGGGGAGTGTTTCTGAGGCCGTCTTTGAAGATACTCGAGCGAAGGCACGCGAGGCTCGTATTTCCTGTGATTACGATCTTACGACAATGAAGGTTAGCGAGGGCGTTAAAGTTGAGGACGAATTTTCTAATGATGAGGATGCTGGGGAGAATGGCGGTGGAGATGGTTCCAAGTGAAACTTTGTTATAGCTTTTTACTTAGTTTTTTTTTTCTTCTTTTGTTATTTATTTTAATCTTTTTCTTGAGGGACTGTTTTGGCCTTTTGTAAGGCGCAGCTGTTACGCACGTACATTTGAATAAAATAGTCGTTTCGCCTTTGTCTGTGTATCTTTTGATATTCTTTCTCCCCCCTTCTTTTCCTTTTTTTTTAATTTTTGGAGTTTTCCGTGTTGAGTCCCTGATCTTTTAATTGGGAATTCGAGTGAGGGCAAATTTAATTCGCTTGATCCGTGCGGGGTCGGATCTCTTTGCGTGAGTTCAGATAAAGTCACTTTAAATCTAGGGGTGTTCATAAAAATTCGTAAAACCGAACAAAATTGAAACCAAACCAAACCGACCAAAAAAACCAATACTTTTTGGTTTTGGTTTTGAATTTTGAAAACTGATCAAATTTGGTTTGGCTTTGGTTTTAATCAAAAAATAACCAAAAAAATCGAACCAAACCGATTATAGGAATAGCTATTTCAAATTTGTTATTACACCTATATAAATGTATATTTTTTTACAAAGTTTCAAAATTTTTATTGTCACGACCCCACCCCGGTAGTGATGGCGTCCAACACAATGCTAGGCAAGCCCGACCAATTCAACACTCTCAATCCCCTTTCAGTAAAATTCAATACCGATTAACAGAATTTAATTACCAAACTGATATGAATAGAAGTTTGAAATAAAAGATGAAATGTGCGGAAACCACAATAATAATAATCTCTACAATGGCCCACCCATCCGGTGTAAGAGTGTTAAACGGGCCGGGTTGACCAGGTTCCAGACTGGCCCAGACCGGTAGAACCCNAGGGGGTTGGGGGGGGGGGTTTGGAAGGTTTAAAATTTTGAAACGGGTAACCGGCCCGGTTGAACCCAGTTGAGTTACTGTTCACTCTTACCGGGTTAACCGGCCCAGCCCGACCCGGTTCAACGGATAGTTTTTTTTTAATTGAATGGGGCCCACAGACCGTTGGCAACGGTCAGATTCTGATTTGATCCGTTGGCCAACGGGTCTTTTGCACAAATAGTCTATTTTTTTTTAAATTTTTAACCCTTTTTCAATTTACAAAACTAACCTTCTCTAAAACTATAAATACCCCCCCTCTTGTTCATTTCTTCACTCAATACTCATTTCTCTATTTCAATTTCTCTCATTCTCCAATTTGCAAGACTTCAAGTCTTCAATTCATCATTTCATCTTCTAATTTTATAATTATTATTTGGCTCTCTTTTCTTGAATTTAATTTATCGTGTTTTGTCATTTGGATTTTGAAGTTCAAAGTTTAAAATTAAAATACTTGCTTGACGTTTGTTCGTGGTAACATCGGAA
Source organism: Nicotiana glauca (assembly GCA_026770625.1). Lineage (NCBI taxonomy): Eukaryota > Viridiplantae > Streptophyta > Magnoliopsida > Solanales > Solanaceae > Nicotiana > Nicotiana glauca. The sequence continues at coordinate 36,851 of MU680631.1, read as the reverse complement.
TTGCGTAATCAAGTGCTCAATTTATTGTCCAATTCAGTGCACTCTCTCCAACTCTTTCTCTTATTTAATATTTTAATTGCATATTTAATTTTAGCTTATACTTTAATTTTTACAATATGTTTAATGCTGCTAAAAGAGCGTGTAAAAGAGTTACTGGTAGGGGAAATAAAAAAAGAGGTAGTCCTTCAGCATCTGGTAGTAATAGTAATAACCCATTATCATTTACACATGTTTCCGAATCATCGCCTAATGATAATGTAGATATAGATCATGAACAATTACAAGAAGATTTTGGAATAGAAGATAATAAAATAGGAATGGAAGATGAGATACCAGCTACACCTACTAGTGCTGGGACTGGTAGTGTTGGAGTTGCTACAAGGGGTGGTGGTCGTGGCACTAGTAGTAGACCGTCTGTGGCTCCGACTACTAATCGTAGAAAAAGAAGTAAGGTTTGGAATTTTTTTGAAATAATAAAAGGTACTGATAGAGTTAAATGCAAAATTTGTAAAAGCGAATTTAAACATTTGACTAGAGGAAGTTTAGGAGAGACTGGGACTCTTAGTAGACATATGAGAACTGGGCATCCCATAGAATGGGGCGCTGATGGTGATGGAAATCAAACAACTATTAATCCTACTACTGGAGGTCTAGTGAAACATGATAAAATGAAGGATTGTGAGGAGTTAGCAAAAATGATTGCTTTGGGTTGTCTACCTTTTTCTTTTGCTTCTTCATCATATCTTATTATGTATATTCAAAGGATTTACAATCCTTTATTTAAAGGTATCCCTAGAAGTACTTGTAGAGCTGATATCTTTAGACTTCATGGACAATATCAAATATACATACGTTATTTGTTTAGCCACCTTCCTTGTAGAGTTTGTCTAACTTCTGATATTGGCCATGCTGTTAATGGAAATAATTATTTGACAATTATATGTCATTAGATAGATGATACTACTTGTATGCAAAAATGTATTATCGCTTTTAGATATGATGAAGATCAGAGTCATACTGCTGCGTTTATAAGTAGTACTATTTGTGAAGTTGTTGAATTTTATAATCTAAAGCAAAAAGTATTGTGTATGTCTTTTGATAATGCTTCTAACAATAATATCACAATTTCAATATTAAAATTGCATTTGCAACCACCTCTTGCTGAAATTTTTCATGTTAGGTGTGCATGTCATGTTTATAATTTAATTATTAAAAGTGGCCTTAATTTATTTTCAACTGAGATTACTCATGTTAGAAGAACAGTTGGTGTTATTCAAGGAAATAATAGACAATATAGAATTAGGGAATTTAAGAATAAGTGTACCGAGTATAACCTTAAACCTAGATTCATGCCAGACGAAATTGTTACTAGATGGAATTATACATATATATTTTTAAAATGTTGCTACAAATATAGATTCCCAATAACTGAAGTTGCTAATGCGCATTGTACTGATCCAAACCGTATGTTAACAAGTGCTACTTGGGAGGTCATTAATGATGCTGTTAATTTTTTTTTATACATTTTATACAGCTACTGTTGAGTTTTCTGGAGCATATTACCCCACTGTTACTATGACTTTAGTACATATAGCTGAAATTTCTTTTCTACTATCTGAATTTAAGAAGAAAGAAAAATATAAGGATGTTGTTGAAAAAATGCAAGCAAAATTCAAAAAATATTTCTTTCCAATCCCTCCGATTTACTTAATTGGTGCAGTTTTAAATCCTTCTACTAAGATGTCTGATTGTCACCAATTAATGAATGATTTATATACTTATATGGAGATTGGAAAAACTGAAACCCCAAATTTATATGTATCTATGAACAAGCTAAATGAATATTTAAAATAATTATATAATTATTGTGCAAATGTAATTGATGATGCTGCTCGTGCTGTAGGCAATGTTAATCCCATTATGCAATGTAGCACTTCTGCTACTGTGGATGATGAAGAAGGCCTTGATAGTTTTAATATTTTTTCTACATTTTCTAACACTCAAACCACTAGCAGGAGCATTGATGAACTTCAATTCTACTTGCAGAAGCAAAAAGAGCCTCGCACAAAGGAATTTTCACCGTTGGGATAGTGGCATGAGAATGGAAAGCAATTTCCTGTTATTTTCACGATGGATCGGGACGTGCTGAATGTGCCAATTTCCACTGTTGCATCGGAGAGTGCATTTAGCCAAGCAAGACAACAACTTAGAGATACCCGCCACTCACTGGGAAGCAATGCTTTGGAAGTTTTAGTATGTTTCAGAGATTGGATTAGATCGGAACGAAGAAATCAAGGACGTGAAGATGTTGATAGCCCAGAAAACGAGGAACTTGGAGATATATTAACATATGGTAACCCATCCAAATTTAACACTCTATAAGAAGGTCAATCGGTTCATATTGATTATGAAGAACTTACTAAGGCAATGCAAAACCTTTGAATTTATTTGTTGTTAAAAATGTAAACCTTTCAATTTGTAAGTTTGAAATTTAAATTATGAAATAAAAGTAGCACTTACAATAAGTGAAATTTTTTCCATCCTCCTTGTATTCTTTAAATTAATACAAAGTATTAATTTAACTTACAATAGTTATACAAAATTCCAAAAAAATTTAAAAAATACTAAAACCGGCCCGTCCCTGCCCCCTCAACCCGTAACCTTTACGGTTTAATTTTTATCCGGATGAACCCAAACCCGTTAAACCCGTTAAGACCAAGCCGGAACTGACCCGAAACCAAACCCGTACGGGTCCAAATAACACAGGCCCGACCCACCTGTTTAACACCCTTAATCCGGTGTCACAAGTCAAGAGCCTCTATTACATGAGTTCAACAATCTAATACAGGAACAGTCTAAAGTGCGGAAAAGGTAAAGAAAGATAGAGGGAGAAATCGGGTCTACGGACGCCATGCAGCTACCTCGATAACTCCGGTAAAATCTGAACCGCATGATAACTCGTACTACACCTCAGGAACACCTAGATCTGCACATACGGTGCAGGGAGTATACTCCGACCCAGTGAGTAATAATAATAAATAATGACTGACAGTATGAAATTGCATAAAGGCACTAAGCAGTTCTATATCAAAGCAGTAAAGCCATTTAAACAACAGATAATGAAGAAGTGAGGTGGTGAAATTCCTTAAAACCAGGTAGAACAGGTAACTTAACAAGTATTAATCAAGTATAAAATCCGCTCCTCGAGCATATTGTTCATTTATTTATTACTTTTCCTCAGTACTCACTCATATACTATTCACAATAACCGAAATCATAAATATACCGCTGCGGCGTGCAACCTGATCCGTATATCGCTGTAGCGCACAATCCGGTCCATAACAATAGTCGACTGCGCTCATTGGGGGTGTGCAGACTCCGGAGGAGCTCCTACAGCCCAAGCGCTATATTGCCCGATCCAAATATATATAAATATACATTTGCTACAACGTGTAACCCGATCCATATAAATATATTGATACGGCGTGCAGCCCGATCCAAATAAATATATTGCTGTGGCGTGCAGCTCGATCCATAACATATAAAACATCTTCACTATTGGGTTCTCAACCCCTCTCAGCCAATATAATCACAGCCTCTCGGGCATACTAATATAAGATAAGGATCTCAGCCCACATATTACTTTCATTTAGGATTAGCATTTCAACAACCAGTTCATATTGTGTTAAACAATTAGAAACATGACTGAGGGTATGATTTTTAACAAGTAAAGTGAGGATAATCAGTAAAAAAATGCCCCTGAGGGTTCTACAGGTCTGCACAAAGCCCCAAACCTGGCAACTAGCCCAGATCATAATGATAATAATTAAATCTCAGTCAACATACGGTAAAAATCACTAATCGAGATGGACCAAATCACAATCCCTAGTAGTAAAGGACCCCACGCTCATCATACAGCGTGTGTCTCACCTCAACATAGCACTACGTTGTGCAAATCCGGAGTTTCAAACCCTCAGGATATCATTTATAATCATTACTCACCTCAAGTCGGCCAAACTCTAGCTCACTATGCCCTTGTCTCTCAAATCGACCTCCTCGCACGTCGAATCTGGTCAAAACCACAATGAATACGTCACAATATGCTAAGAAAACAATACCCAATCGAAAACAGTCAAAAATATCAAGAATATCGAAATAAGCAAAACCCGAGCCCCGGGTCCACTTCTCGAAACTCAAAAATTTTCACATGAACGAGTTTCTTATCTCGCCACGAGTACATACATACCAAGAACTCTCAAATCCGAGCTCAAATGACCCATCAAATCTCAATTTAAAATTTAAAAACCCAAGCCCTAGTTATTCCAATTTAGCCAAGTTTCCATGAATTCCAAGGTTAATTCCACTTAATAATCACGTTTTTAATTCATAGAACTTACTTCCAATTAATCCTCTTCGAATCCCTCTTCAATTTCTCCCAAATAGCTCTCAAGGTGCTCAAAAATGGTGGAAAATGACTTAGGTACACGGAACAAAATATTTTATAACTTCTGTCCAGCTCCAGATTTTTCCTCTATGCGATCGCGACCCAAGGCTCGCGATCGCGAAGCACAAAATTCCAGCTCCAAGTTTTTACCCTATGCAATCGCATTCACACACCTGCGATCGCAATGTACTGCCCCTTCAACTATATGCAATCGCACTCACACTCCTGCGATTGCGAAGACATGCCACCCCAAACCTATGCGATTGCAATACATCATCCGCGATGGCGTAGAACAAAAAATATGCTGCCTCAATTTCTTCTATACGATCGCGAGGGTCCTCCCGCGATCGCAAAGACCAAAAATACTCTGCAATAGTTGATGCATTTTTTGCAATTTTCCCAAGTCCAAAACTCCCCGTTAACCTTTCAAAATCACCCCGAGGCCCCGGGACCTCAACCAAAAGCACCAACATATCCTAAAACATTATTCAAACTTGCTCCAATCATCAAAACACCTCAAACAACACCAAAACCATCAAATTACATCGAATTCAAGCCTAAGTTCTTCTAAAACTTTCGAAACACGCATTTGATCAAAAACCTAACCAAATCACCTCTGAATGACCTGAAATTTTACACACACATCCCAAATCACATAACAAAGCTACATCAACTCTTGGAATTCCATTCCGACCCTCGGATTAAAATCTCACCTATAAAACGGAAATCACCAAAATACAAACTCGCCAATTCAAGCCTAATTCTACTCCGGACCTCCAAAATCACTTCCGATCACACTCCTAAGTCACAAATCATCCCTAGAATCATCAGAATTTGCATCCAAGCTCTCTAACTCATAAGTCAATATCCGATTGCCTTTTCCAACTCAAGCCTTCTTAAAAGAGACTAAGTGTCTCATTTCCTACTATAATCACTCTAAACCAACTTGATCACACAAGATACTGATAATGAATTATAAAGAAGCAGTAAATGGGGGAAATAGAGCGGTAACTCATGAGACGATGGGTCGGGTTGTCACATTTATGGTGAATGTTAATTGTTTACACTTTTAGTACAGTTTTTTACCTTTATATTCTAGTTTTATTGGTAGATTTCTTTTGTTAAGTGTAATAATCCATTTCATATTAAAAATATATAGTTTTAATTGAGTCCTTAAATTATTTATTACTATTTGATTCAATTATCATCAATATATTTTAGTAAATAATAGATTTCTCAAAGGGCAATTGATTTGATAGTGTTATGTCGAAAATGTGGTCGCCGGAATATGTGTTTGGTAGTGTATGTCTTATATTTAAGAAAAAACCCTATAAATAACCGAAAAAGGAAAAATTGACAAAACCCGACATAAACTGAATCGAGAAAAAACTGACTTAATTGGTTTGGTTTGGTTCTAATATTTGAAAAATCGAGTTACTTGGTTTGGTTTCTTTTTAGGAAAAAACCAATACAAACCGAGCCGTGAACACCCCTATTTAAATCTATAAGTTTGGGCGAGGTCGACTTATGGTTTTCCAGCTTGGGCGAAATTAACCTTGATTTGCATACTAGAACAAGGTCGACATAGACTTGCCATCTGGGTTGAAGTCAGTTTTGACTTGTATATTCGAGTGAGGTCGATTTTAGATTACTGTTTTGGGTGAAGTCCTTTTCGCATAGTAAGTTTTGCGATGGCGGTGGGTGACCTTGTGTGAGGTTGAACTATGGCCCGTTATGAGTTCGATGGGGTCGAACTTTGTTCTGATTCGGGAGAGTAAATTTTAACTCCTACTTGGCCGACGGTCATAAAGGTGTGAATTTGAGCAAGGTCCACTTGTAACCCGTTGGAGATGTCGATGGCCTAAGGGCGTTAATTCGAGCGAGGTCGAAATTTCCTTACGTTTGGTGATAGTCGATGGCCGTAAGGGTGTTAATTCGAGCAAGGTCGAAATTGTAGCTCGTTGTGAATTCGAGCGAGGTCAAACTTTTCTCTCATTTGGCAAGGGTCGATGGCCGTAAGGGTGTTAATTCGAGCGAGGTCAAAATAGTAACCCGTTGTGAATTCGAGTGAGGCCAAATTTTTCTCTCATTCGGCAATGGTCGATGGACGTAAGGGTGTTAATTCGAGCGAGGTCGAAACTGTAACCTGTTGTGAATTCAAGCGAGGTCGAATTTTTCTCGCATTTGGAAAGGGCCGATGGCCGTAAGGGTGTTGATTCGAGCGAGATTGAAATTATAAACCGTTGCGAATTCGAGCGAGGCTGAATTTTTATCTCATTTGGCGAGGGCCGATGTTTGTAAGGGTGTTAATTCGAGCGAGGTCGAAATTGTAACTCGTTGTGAATTCGAGCGAGACTGAATTTTTCTCTCATTTGGCGATAGCGGATGGCCGTAAGGGTGTTAATTCGAGCATGGTCAAAATTGTAACCCGTTGCATTACTTTTGTTGGAGAGAATTACTCGTTGCCGTATTGCTTATACGTGTGTCGGACTGAGTCCCGATTCATTTAACTTTACTTTCGTTGGAGAGTATGGTGCGTCGGGATAAGTCTCGGTTCATTTAACTTTGCTTTCATTGGAGAGTACTGCGTGCCGAGATGAGTCCCGGTTCGTTTAGCTTTGCTTTCATTGGAGAGTACTGCATGTCGGGATGAGTCCCGGTTCGTTTAACTTTGCTTTCATTGGAGAGTACTGCCCATTTCATCGAATCGTCACTCAGTCATCGATTTCAAAAATTGTACTTAATAGCGTCGACCTGCTCTGAGTCGTTCCTGTTATTTATAGTATTGTGTGGCTGAAAGGGCTTCGCTCGGTTGCTACTTGCAAGATGGTATGGTATGGAACATCTTCCTGGTGTGTTTGGTGGCGTTCGTTCCTTGTTCGTGTACCTGTGAAAATACTAGTGTTCTTGTTCTAAACCATAAAGAGAGCGTGATAAGTTAAACCCAAATGAGATTACTAGTTACCTTGTCCTGGTAAGTTGATAAAAGGGGGAAAAGTGTTGTAGGGTCGCTCGCTTCGACTCGTGCTCGAATGGCGATTTTAGATGTGGCAGCCGCATTTTGCTTCGTTGTTAGTCGCATGTAATCTTCTCGTGGGTTGGGCTTACCTCACCCGTTAGGATATCGAGACCGAGTCCCAATCCGATCCAGTCTGATATGCGCAAACAATAAGGGAAGTATGTCATTATTCATAAATCACATAGTGCGTGTGGGTATAGAAACAAGGCAGGGTACGTCAAATAGGATTGCGGTCATACCGAGGGCGCAATGACTGTGACCCTACTTAAAGCATGCATATGACATGCTAAACCCATCACTACAGATGAGGCGTGGATTTTGCATAGACATCGGACACAATTTCAATTTTAAGTAGAGATCTGACCTAGATTGGTTCGGTTATCTCAAAAGCTTATCTATCACTTTTTCGAGTTAGTGTTTACGCCGAGATGGTGAGGCTATGACAGCCTAGAAGTGATAACTGGATGGTTTTAGATCTAAAGGAAACTAAAAATTTGGCTAAGAAATCCCCACAAAAGGCACCAAATTATTTCACCAAAAAGTGTTAAACTCTTTGTTAAACTAATTAATGATAAAATAAAGGATAAATCTTAGCCAATGATAATTAACTCTAGATCTAAGCGCATTGAACAAGAGAATGAGATATAATCAAACTTATAGCTTGATTTAAGATCAATCAAAAGCGTCAAGTATAAACAATAAGCTTACAACTTTGGCGTTTCGTTCCATAATGTAAGAGCAAAGAGGAAAAAGAAGGAATGTCATCAATACCTATGAGATCTATCTTTATTGATTTGGAAATGATCATTACAGAGATTTGTATTTTCTATCTAAGCCTTTTTCTTTGGTCTCCTGTTCTTCTCCTTTTCCAGGAGAGGAAGTCCCCTTTCTTGTCTTCTTACCTCATATATATATTATCAGTACTCCCTTTTGTCCATCGGTCCTTAACCAGAATGCCTTCATCCGTTGACTGTCATTTACGTTGCTCCCTCTAATGTCATGATATTTACTTCACCATACAGGTTTTTTGATGGCTCAATCCCGACAATGGCCGATGTCTTCGTTGTTTTTACACCTTGTGAGTACGACCGTGGTTTAGTCGACCTCTTACCATTTCTATTAGTGCCAATTCACGTGTGATCAGATTTTGACCCATACAATTGTGTTAACAGATCTGTTTTTTTTGTTGTTGTGGCGAATAGTGTATAATGTGGTTAATTTCTTGATGTAAACTTCCAAATACCTTTTTAAAATGAGATAGTAGTTGCCACTTGCATTCCACCTTTTTTTCTCCTATACTCTTTTAAGAAATTCATACAACAAATTTTTTAAAATGCCAACAAGAATACTTGATGCCCTTAATAAAAAATGAAAACGGGGAAAGAATACATATATATAAACACGAGATATTTCATAGTAACATGGAAGTAGGATAGCAACAGGATTATTGTTACCGGATATAATGTGTAGATTACCATATAGTAATTAAATAATAACAAGATATATTATTTAATGGATATATTCTTTTTTTTTTAAATCATTTTTTTGAAATTCAAAAATAGTAAACGATTTCATCAGAGATTTTTGAAGTAAGTTATTCATCGTATTGTGTTGTTATTAATCAAGGATATCCTGTATAGGTAGAACGATCCTTACAAATTATGGATACTAGTTTGCTAAGAATTAATCGGATTGAGGATATGGCGTCATCATCCGTTGGAACTGAAATATTTGCGAGATCAGGGTCACAATTTGTATCACTTAAATAAATTATTGGTATCCTAAAGTAATACACTCTCGTATAGCCTTATATTCTTCGTGCTGATCAACGATGATTACAATATTGTATATCCCTATCATATATTTAATCCCGCTCAAATATGTTTGCGAGCGAGCGAGGTAATTGTCTTGGGGCTAGAATGGAAAACATTGACGAAAAAGAGTGTCCCTTTGCTTGGCAATGTTGTCCTATGTCACTTCAAGTTATTCATTTCTTAAAGAGCGAGTTTCACAGGTCATAAAAATAACAATACATAAAAAGAAGACAAAAGAAAATTGCATATTTCTTAAGATATTCAATATGAAAAATGACATTCCATTTTTTTTTAAAAAAAAAATATACATACGGAAATAGAAAATAGTGACTTGAGAGAAGAGCAATGTAAAGTGAAACATTTCTACATCAAATTGATTTCTTTGTGACCAAGGAAATTAACTTTGCTTAATACACATATTGTTTTGCCACAAGGTCAAATTGATAATTTATATGTCTGTCATCCTTTTTTATTACAATAATTAAATATTTCTTTTTTTCCCATGACATCACTTTCTATTCTTCATAACAATTGAATAACTTTGAGTACGAGATTTCTTGATTTTAGCATCTGTTTTAAGCCACGGCTTTTGCTCCTTTGATTTCCCCCTCTTTTTCTAAGGAAACAAAAAAGAAACATAAATTATTAAATTAATGCTTTAATATCTACATAAACTTTTTATTTGTCTAGTAATTCCTGGGCATGTACAAGAGCTTGCCCAGTAAGAGACCAAACAATAGTTTAATCCTCTAATGAGCCGCAATGTTTGATTGACCTAATCATTGATGATGAAGCATTCAATCAATGCCAAAAGCTAAAAACATACATTTCGGGCCGTTTGGTTGTCATGGGCTGCTTTCCACACACGCCGCATGACCCCTTGGCCGCGCCCCATGGCGGCCTAGCAAGCCTCACAATGCCTAGCGCCATGGTCGGCCCCGTGGTCTTGGCTGCGCCAAGCGACAAGCGCGCATGTGCCTCTGTCGCCCCACCGATGCCTCTCGCCAGCGCCCAGTGGCTGGCCAATGACAACAGCGCCGCGCGCCCTGACAATGCCGCGCGCGCACATCCTGATGCCTCGCCGGCGCCCAGCGGCAGGCCCATTCCAACAGCGCCTCGCGCCCAGACCCTGATGCCAAGCACCAGCGCCCAGCCTCAGGCGAACATATCAAGCGTCGCGCGCGCCACCAGCACTGCGCGCGCAGACCCTGTCCCGCAAGACCAAGTTGCTGCCATCGGACTTAGTTGTACATTGTAATAAACTAAGTCCTTTTCATTGTATTGTTCTAGGCTAGTTTACATCATTTTCATTCAGTATGCATTTACAGCTTTCATAGGACTAGTCTTGTAACTTTGGTTTATTTTTTTTAAGCATTATTAGGGGGTATCAAGCATTCAAACATTCTCAGCAATCAATTCTCTGTACTGGTGTCTCCACCCCTCGACACCGCATTTTGTAATCATCATCATCATCATCAATAAAATCATCATCATCATTCAAAACCCAATTCACTCTCAAGCTTCCGCAATTGCTATTGACATTGGTTTTTCCCGCACGGCACTGACGCTCTAGTCTAGCGTGCGGCGAGGGACCTCATTGGCGGACGGCAACCGCACTGACATCGGTTTCCTAGCCTTACGTTGCCCTTCCACGGAACATCAGGAAGGCGCCGCGTAATAGGTAGGATGTGTAAAAAAATAATATTATGTCAACTTTGGAATTATTAATGACTTGTTGGTCGTTATTTTTAACATATGTATAATTAGGGGTGGGCATCAGTGGGTTCGGTTCGGTTATGAATATTATCGGTTTAACATATCGGTTATCGGTTTATAAATTTGATAAATCGATAATCGAACCGATAAGATATCAATTATCGGTTAATCGGTTATCGATCATTATTAGTTCGGTTATCGGTTTACCCGATAAGATAACTCAATCTAGAGTTAAGCAAAAATGAGAAGACAATTCACTAGAGTTAAGCAAAAAATAGAAGAATTCACATATAATATACTTCTCATTTATGCGTTTTGTCCAGTGGCCACAACTGGAATGATACTAATTCTTCAACAACAGTTGTCCAAATATATTAATAATAATACAAAGTAGTAGCAATTTCACCTTAAAACTAACAAGTCCAAACATAGATTACTAACAGTCTAAGATAAACTGGATGTTGTTTGTCAAATGCCTAACCTGAAAAAAAGAAACCATGAGCAAAACCGGGGGATTTGCATTTATACCAGCTTTTTGGGTCACGTTTTAACTTGTGCTCGCTTTGCAAAAAAAATTGCAAGCGTACCCGCCTTTTCACGTAACTTCAGCATACGGGGCTGAAGTAGCAAAGGCAATCGCGCAAAACTTCAGCATTCTAGTGGACGAGCCTGAAGTAGCAAGTGTGCTGAACCAAGTGTGCTGAATTTTTTGTTTGTAATTGCTGAACTTAAGCATAGTAGCTGAAGTTTTGTTCTCTATTTGCTGAAGTTTTTGTTTGTAATTGCTGAACTTAAGCATAGTAGCTGAAGTTTTGCTCTCTATTTGTTGAAGTTTTTGTTGTTATAACTGGCGAACTTCAGCTCTAGAGCTTCAGCTCTAGAGCTGAAGTTTTTGTTTTGTAACTGGCGAATTTCAGCTCTAGAGCTGAAGTTTTTATTTTTGTAACTGGTGAACTTCAGCTCTAGAGCTGAAGTTTTCGTTTTGTAACTGGCGAACTTCAGCTCTAGAGCTGAAGGTTTTGCTATTTATTACTACGAATCCACAATAATCTTCAAATCGAGAATCACATCGTATGGCAATCCACGACGATTTTCAAAGTTTGAATTCACATCGTATAGCAATATAAGTCCTTGTGAAATCAAACAGCTAGTATTCTTGTCAAATTACTTGTCGCGTTTGAGTTTTTAGTACTTACAATTAAAAGGAATTCTGAGTAATAGTAAGAAATATTTATTTAAAAGATAGCTGAAGAATAAACTTTGTCAAGAATATCTCCATAGCCAATATCAATTACTGAAACATTTTCACAATCAACGACTTCAGAAAGGAGTGACCTATCAGATTGAGGGCGAATATAACTTTGAGGAGGAGAAAGGGAGCTGGAATTGTTTAAAAAGTGGGTACAAGTTAAAGCTTTTAAAAAATGGGTATAGGTTAAATCGGTGACAAATAGGACGCCCCGTGCAATTTTTACAGCAAAACCATGATCTGTACATGGCCAATACTAACACAGAAGTGAAAAACACCTAGAAGGCAAGAAAATATTGTCCTGTTGTCAAAGCTCAACGTACTGTACAGAAGAATAATGTTAAAAAATATACCCAAAACTGACGAAGATTGCCGATTGAGAATTGATAAGTGCGAAGAGAAATTGGTAATAGGTATAGGTTGCACAATGTGAGCTCACAAAAATAATATATGTTAACTTTGGAATTATTAATGACTTGTTGGTCGTGATTTTTAACATATGTATAACTAATATCCGTATTAGTTATACATCATATTCAATATTATTTTTATACATAGTAAACTATGATATTAGCAATATCATAATTTTTAATACATGGATAAATATGTATAAAGTCAGAATTGCCCTTTGGGGTGAACAAAACTAAAAAAATATGGAAGGTATTGTTGTAAACAAATAATTCATTAAAAAAATATTCAATACATGTTATTTTTAATAACTAAATCAAACAGTTAATAAAAAATAATTCCAATATAACTAATTACGGTATTACTAATCCAACATTACTAATACACTATATTCAATACTATTCACATCATCCTACCAAACGACTCCTTCATGTTACACCAGATAAACAAATATGGCATATATCCTTCATACATTCAGATATAATTTTTGTCAAATATGGCATAGTTAAGTAATATGTATGCTTAAACATTTGAATTAGTAAGTTAAATGTAAATACTGTGTGCAGATATATACTTACCCAAATCAAATCCTCTTCCTTAGGACTTAGGAGTCATTGAGAAAGCTAAACCAAAAAACAATGACTTCATTAATTGATCAATCAAAGTCTTACAGCCATCCATGGTGGTGTCACAACTAAGTCTTCAACCATGATTAATCATATTTTGCCGAATATAATATATATACACTAAAAGTAAGCAATTCGAGGTTTATGATATACGTATCTAGGATTAGATAGTGGCGAATGAAAGCCCACATTTTTTAATTCGGTGTTGATACCCACACTAAAATTCCATCAAATCCGAATTTCTACCATAAAATTTCATATTGAAAGGTAAAGTTTCCTAACAAAGACGATCATACCATATTATTGTATTGGTTTACATCTCATGCTCAAATGTCAATAGCTTCTAAAATCAGAATTTATGAGGTCTATGTGTTGGAACATGCGCAGCGGAAGCAAGCATATAAACCAGGCATCAAATACATGTGAACTAGACAATGCAATAATAACGAGATTAGAAGCACTAACCTCTTGAAGTAGTTGCACAAATTTATCAAGCAACAAGAATCCAGGGTTGCAGTCTTCTGCTATTTGCCTAGTAAACCCTTGGACGATTTTGCTATTGGGTGGACAAGAACAATACAACCGAAAAGGTAAGTTATTAGGTGAAACTAGTCTTTCTTTAATAGACATGTTTTTGGACGAAAATCTTCCTCCAAAAATGCGTAGGATTCTCCTTCTCCAAGTAGAATCCTACTCCAACTCTATTAGATGACTTTTCTCCCAGTCACTTTTTACCCAAGTCTTGTCCAATTTTTTACTAGGTATAGTAGGGACCACATAAATAATAAGAGGCTACCAATTATAGTATTAATTCGAAATTAGCATGAATTAATTCTTACTATAATAAATTATAATTTATTCCACTAAAAAACTGGAATTGAACTCCTCAATATGAATTTCGAAAATTCATTACACTTATTTTAACTCCCCATGTTAAGATATCAAATACCAGTTAATTAAATTAAATCACTAAAAATTTAATTTAATTAACTAATTAAATCCTTTACAATTCTGCTTAAAACATTTCATATGACGGATACAAAATCCACCGGCCGGATTTTTACATGAAAATTTATAAGTTTACATAAAGGGATATCATCAAACTAATAAAACGAGTCATGGTTTCTATCAACTAATTATTATTCACCAATGTTATTCGTTATTGTCCAATCTATTAGGCATATACTAACTCTAAATAGAGTCGTACCTTTTGATAAATCAAAACAATAAACAAATTACATTGATCATAATAATTATATCAAGATTAGGAGTATAAGCTCATTTAATGAATTAGAGAAAATATTTTATATATTCAGTACAAAAATATCTTTTCTCTACTTGGTCCGTTCAATATACACTGAGTATACTAGCACAAGAAGTTGGAGTAGAACTACTCCCATAATCAAGATAAATGACACTATAATCTTGTGCTACAATCATCAAGATACTTTGTCCAACAATATCTTTGATTGTGAACATAGTTTATTAATTATAAGAACTAACAATTTAATCTTCTGTGGATGAGCTAAGACTCCATACACTAAATTGTCTACTACATAATTAAAAGGACACAATGTAACAAATGATCTATTTAAAATAGTACTTTATTGAATTGAATAAATTAAATAAATAATTGTTCCATAAAGAATAAAATATAATACTATGTCTAAATTGCATGGTTAATAGTATATCCCAACAATCTCCCACTTAGACTCATAACCATGTGTCTACTACTCTAACACCCATTCCTTCTACATGCTTGTCAAAAATTTTCTGTGTCAAGCTTTTTGTAAACGGGTCTGCCAAATTGTCCTCTGACGCAATCTTCAACACTCTTGCATCACCTCTTTGAGTTATGTCCCGAATTAAGTGATATTTACGCTCAATATGCTTACTCCTTTTATGGCTTCTTGGTTCCTTCGAGTTTGCAACTGCATCACTATTGTCACAATAAAGTACAATTGGTGCTTAAACCGAAGGAACCACATTAAGCTATTTCAGAAAGTTGCTTAGCTAAACAACCTCTTTAGCTGCCTCAGATGCAGCCACATATTCGGCTTCCATGGTGGAATCAGCAACACATGATTGCTTGATGCTCCTCCAACTTATGGCTCCACCTTCTAAAGTAAAAACATATCCTGAGGTAGATTTTCTAGAGTCTCTACCTGACTGGAAATCTAAATCAGTATAGCCAATGGGTGCAAGATCACCTGAGTGATATAACAACATATAATCCCTAATCCTCTTCAAGTAATTGATTATATGCTTAACAACACTCCAGTGTTCTCGATCAGGGTTAGACTGAAATCTACTAACCATGCCAACAGCAAAGCAAATATCAGGTCTAGTGCATAGCATATCATACATAAGACTCCCTACAATAGAAGCATAAGGGACCGCCTTCATCTTTTCTATCTCATCAGTCGTTTTTGGGGACTGATATTTTGATAGAGAGATTCCATGTCTAAAGGGGATAAACCCTTTCTTGGAATCTTGCATGCTAAACCTGGTGAGAATAGTATCAATATAAAGTGCTTGGGACAAGCCTAATATCCTTTACTTGCGATCTCGCAAAAGCTTGATCCCAAGGATATGTGCTGCCTGTCCCAAGACCTTCATATCGAAACGTGAGGACAACCATTCCTTTACTGAATTCAACATGCTCACATTATTTCCTATGAGCAAAATATCATCTACGTACAAAACCAAAAATGTAACTTTATCTCCATTCCACTTCTTATAGACACAAGACTCATTTTCACATTGATCAAAACCGAAGGTCTTAATCGATGCGTCAAAACAAGTGTTCCATGCCCTAGAAGCTTGTTTCAATCCATAAATGGATTTTTTTAATTTACACAACATATGCTCATTACCACTTTTTATGAAACCAACTGGTTGTGCCATATAGATGCACTCATCAAGACTTCCATTTAGAAAAGCGGTCTTGACATCCATTTGCCAGATCTCATAATCGTAATGAGCAGCAATGGATAAGAGAATCCTAATGGATTTAAGCATGGCTACCGACGAAAAAGTTTCCTCATAATCGATCCCTTGTTTTTGAGTAAACCCTTTTGCAACAAGCCTAGCTTTAAAAGTTTGCACTTTTCCATCCAATCCTCTCTTTTTCTTATAGATCCATCTACAACCTATGGGTTTGACTCCAGTAGGTGGTTCTACAAGATCCCAGACTTGATTGGAGTACATGGACTCCATTTCAGATTTCATAGCATCAACCCATTTATTAGCATCTGCATCATGTAGTGCTTCGTCATAAGTAATAGGTTCTGTATTAGGCTCTTCAGGGATACTATCATAAAATTCTCCCAAGAGCGCAAACCGGAGAGGTTTTCTGTCACGATCCGGATTTGCCACCCTCGGGAGTCGTGATGGCGCCTACTCGTAGAAGCTAGGCAAGCCAGATTTATTTACTTTTCGTTAACAACATAATCCCTCTTTAACAACTATTAGCACTAGTATAAAAACAATGAGATTAAATAATAAGTGGAAGTCTTAACATTATATAAAACTGAATAGAAATGCAGAAAGTTCAACATAATCATCTACCCAAGACTGGTATCACTGTACTCATGAACTGCTAAGAATATTAAACACAAACGTCTGAAAGAAAACATAAACTATTCGTCTCGAATACAATGAGATAAAAGACTAAAAGAGAGGATACGGGAGACGCCGGGATTACGGACGCCTGCAAGGCCACCTCGGGTCTCGCTGGACTGAAGGCCTGCTCCCACACTAATGCTGCTGCTACTGCTGCCTGAAACCTGGATCTGTACAAAATAGCACAGAGTGTAGTATCATCACAACCGACCCCATGTGCTGGTAAGTGTCTAGCCTAACCCCGGCGAAGTAGTGACGAGGCTAGACCGAACTACCCAATAAACCTGTGCAATTTCATATATATACAGCGGAATCGAAATACAAAATAGATAAACAATATGGGAGGGGGGGCATGCCATGGGGAAACAACGATTTCCAAATAAGAGTCGTCCAGTAACGAAGGAAAACAACACAACTCAATCATAAATAATGAAACAGAAATCAACAAGTGCACGACATCACCCTTGTGCTTTTGCTCTCATACTCACCAAGCAATAACATGTGCACGACATCACCCTTCATGCTTTTACTCTCATTCCTTACATATATCAATAGAATCGGCATGGAATGGTACATCGTGCGGTACGGCATCACCCTTCGTGCTTTAACACTCTTTTCGCATAATAAGCGAACATTGTACGGCATCACCCTTCGTGCTTTACACTCTTTCCTTACCATAAACAAATAATACATGGCATCACCCTTCGTGCTTTAACACTCTTCCTAACCTAAACAACAATCACAAACAAGGGCAAGGGAATAAATAAACAATAATGGAAATCCCGGCAAGGGAGCACAAACAAGCCATTAAAAACCCGGCAAGGGTACAACATCAATAATCTCAACGTCCCGGCAAGGGAAAATATTCAATCATCAACAACGTCCCGGCAAGGGAACAAATCATTAACTCTTTACCTTTCGTTCACTTTCATCTCATAATTCACATTATCACTCGAGCCATTGCTCCAAAGATTTACTTGTCTCATATACCTTCACAATTTTATTTCAACTCGAGCCAACGCTCCACGAATTTCAAAGGTCACAATTTCTTTCAGAAGATCTTAACAACACATATAAGCCATCAATTAAGCATGGAAGATATAACAAAACCCCAACTATTCGCAATTAAGGACTCACGGTCATGCTAGACACCAATGTATAGATACTCGTCACCATGATTATACATCGTACTCGACACTTAAGACTCAACTCCTATTACCTCAAGCTAGAGTTAAATCAAACACTTACCTCGATGCCTTGAACTCAACTCAAGCCTCAACTATGGCTTTACCCCGTGATTCCATCTCCAATCCGCTTGAATCTAGCCATAAATTACTTAATTGCTTTAATAAACATTAAATAAATCAATTTGAATGCAGAAAAATGAATTTTCCAAAGTATTTTCCAAAAGTTCCAAAATCATCCCCAGGCCCACGTGGCAAAACTGGAAGTTCGAACCAACACCCAGTTACCCATTCCCCCACGAACTCAAATATGTAATTTGTTTTGAAATCGAACCTCAAATTAAGGTCCAAATCCCCAATTTTTAGAAAACCTAGGTTCTACCCAAAACCCCCAATTTCACCCATGGAAATTCTTGATTTTAAGTGGAAAACATGTTAAATGATGTTAATGATTAAAAGAATTGAGTAAAAATTGACTTACAGATGATTTGGAATGAAACTTGTTCTTGAAAAATCGCCCAAAGGAGTTGTGTTTTGAAAATGGGGTGAAAAATGTCTTAAAATCGACTAAGTATAAAAAAATGAAGGTTGCAGATGTCGCAATTACGAACTAGGGTTCAATTTATGGGAATTGCGAACTCTGCTTCGCATTTGCGAAGCCAGGCCTTACAGGAGACCTTCGCATTTGCGAACTTGGTCTCGCATTTGCGAACCCCTGACTTCGCATTTGCGATGAATAACTTCGCATTTGCGATCCTAGGCAGGCCTGGGCTGGTTTCGCATTTGCGAACCAGTCTTCGCATTTGCAAACTGCGAAGCCTGTTCACACCAGATTTTTCAAAGTTTAAAAATTCACTCCGACGCCTATCCAAAACTCACCCGAGCCCTCGGGGCTCCAAACCAAATATGCACACTACCTCAAAAATATCCTACGGACTTATCCGTGCGATAAAATCGCCAAAATAGCATCATATACATCGAATTAAACTTCAAATTTCACAATTCCTTCCAAATTCTCATAAAACATCAAATTTCCAATTTAAGTCCAATACACGTCAAACGACGTCCGTTTTCAACCAAACTTTACAGAAAACGCTTAAACCATATATAAGACTTGTACGGGGTGCCGAAACCAAAATACGGTCCCGATACCATATTTTTTAATCAAATTTCATTTCCAATTTCCTTAATTATTTCCAGAAAACAATTTCACACAAAAATTCATTTCTCGGGCCTGGGACCTCGGAATTCAATTCCGCGTATACGCCCAAGTCCTATATTTTCCTACGGACCCTCCGGGACCGTCAAATCACGGGTCCGGGTCCGTTCACCCAAAATATTGACCGAAGTCAAGTTTATTCAATTTAATACCAAAATTTAGCTTTTTTCTCATAGATTTTTTATTTAAGCTTTCCGGCTACGCGCTCGGACTGCGCATGCAAATCGAGGCAACCCTAAATGAGGTTTTCAATGCCTCGGAAGCACAGAATGAGTAAGGAAACAAGTGATGACCCCTTTGGGTCGTCACATTCTCCACCTCTAAACCAACCGTTCGTCCTCGAACGGACGAAAGAAAGACGCACCTGAGTCGGGAAAAAGATGAGGATAATGGCTCTGCATATCGGACTCGGACTCCCAGGTCGATGCCTCAGGAGGCTGACCTCTCCACTGAACACGTACAGAAGGAAAACTCTTGGATCTCAACTGATGAACCTGCCGGTCCAAAATAGCTACCGGCTCCTGCTCGTAAGACAAGTCCTTGTCCAACTGGAGAGTGCTGAAATCTAACACGTGGGCTGGATCGCTGTGATACCTTCGAAGCATGGATATATGAAAAACTAGATACATGGTTGATAAGCTAGGCGGAAATGCAAGTCTATAAGCCACCTCTCCCACTCGATCAAGAATCTCAAACGGACCAATGAACCTAGGTCTAAGCTTTCTATTCTTCCCAAATCTCATCACGCCCATCATAGGCGACACTCGGAGCAATACCCGCTCACCAACCATAAATGCCACGTCTCGAACCTTATGATCTGCATAGATTTTTTTCCTAGACTGAACTGAACGAAGCCTATCCTGAATGATTTTGACCTTGTCCAAGGCCTCCTGAACCAAATCTGTACCTAACAACCGAGCCTCTCCCGGCGCAAACCATCCAACCGGAGACCGACACCGCCTACCATATAAAGCCTCATAAGGAGCCATCCGAATGCTTGACTGGTAGCTGTTGTTATAGGCAAACTCCGCTAAAGGTAAGAATTGATCCCACGAACCTCCAAAGTTGATAACACAAGCTCGAAGCATATCCTCTAGAATCTGAATAGTCCTCTTGGACTGGCCATCCGTTTGGGGATGAAATGCTGTGCTCAAATCTACCCGTGTACCCAACTCTCGCTGCACCGCTCTCTCGCTGCACCACTCTCTAGAAGCGTGAGGTAAACTGCGTAGCCTGATCCGAAATGATAGACACGGACACACCATGAAGGCAAATAATCTCCCTGGTATAGATCTCAGCAAACCTCTCAGAAGAACAGGAAACTGCCACAGGAATGAAATGTGCTGACTTGGTCAGCCTATCAACAATAACCCATATCGCATCGAACTTCTTTCGAGTCAGCGGAAGTCCAGTAACAAAATCCATAGTAATCATCTCCCACTTCCACTCGGGAAGCTCAATCCTATGGAATACACCACCAGGCCTCTGATGCTCGTACTTAACCTGCTGACAATTCAAACAATGAGCCACATATGCTATGATATCCTTCTTCATTCTATGCCACCAATAATGCTGCCGCAAATCCTGATACATCTTCGCAGTGCCCAGATGAATAGAGTACCTGGAACTGTGAGCCTCCTCTAAAATAAACTCTCGAAGCCCATCCACATTGAGCACACAAACTTGCCCCTGCAATCTCAAAACTCCATCCGCATCCAAGGTAACTTGCTTGGCACCTCCTCGCTGCACCGTGTCTCTAAGGACACACAAATGGGGGTCATAAAACTGCTGATCACGGATACGCTCCAATAATGAAGAACGAGTGACCGTGCAAGCTAACACATGACCGGGCTCAAAAATATCCAGTCTCATGAACTGATTGGCTAAAGCCTGAACATCCAAAGAAAATGGCCTCTGACCGACCGAAATATAAGCAAGACTGCCCATACTGGCCGACTTCCTACTCAAAGCATCGGCCACCATATTGCCCTTCCCCGGATGATTTAAATTGGTGACATCATAATCCTTCAGCAACTCTAACCACCTTCTCTGCCTCAGATTCAACTCCTTTTGCTTGAACAAGTACTGAAGACTCTTGTGATTAGTGAACACCTCACAGGTCACGCCATACAAATAGTGCCTTCAAATATTTAATGCGTGAACAATAGCTGCCAACTGTAAATCAATCACTGGATAGTTCTTCTCATGAATCTTCAACTGACTCGAAGCATAGGCAATGACCTTTCCATCCTGCATCAACACTATACCAAGCCTAATACGGGAAGCATCACAATAGACTGTATAGGGCCCTGAACCTGTAGGCAAAACCAACACTAGTGCCGTAGTCAGAGCTGTCTTGAGCTTCAGAAAGCTCGCCTCACACTCATCAGACCATATGAACTGGGCACCCTTCTGAGTCAATCTGGTCATTGGGGCTGCGATAGATGAAAAACCCTCCACGAAACGTTGGTAGTAGCCTGCCATCCCCAAGAAACTCCGAATCTCCGTAGCTGATGCTAGTCTAGGCCAGTTCTTGACTGCCTCTATCTTCTTTGGGTCCACTTGAATACCCTATACTGATACAACATGACCCAGAAATGCAACTGAACCCAACTAGAATTCACACTTCGAGAACTTAGCGTATAACTGACTATCCCTTAGAGTCTGAAGAACCACCCTAAGGTGATGCTCGTGCTCCTCCTGTTTGCGGGAATATATTAATATATCATCAATGAAAACAATCATGAATGAATCCAAATAAGGCCTGAACACTCGGTTCATCAAGTTCATGAAAGCTGCTGGGGCATTTGTCAACCCAAATGACATGACCAAGAACTCATAATGCCCATACCGAGTGCAGAAAGCTGTCTTAGCGACATCGGATGCCCTAATCCTCAACTGATGGTACCCAGATCGCAAGTCAATCTTGGAGAATACCCTGGCACCCTGAAGCAGGTCGAAAAAATCATCAATCCTCGCCAGTTGATACTTATTCTTGACAGTTACCTTGTTCAATTGCCGGTAATCAATACGCATTCTCATTGACCCATCCTTCTTCTTGACAAATAACACCGGCGCACCCCAAGGTGAGACACTGGGTCTAATGAAACCCTTCTCAAGCAAATCTTGCAACTGTTCTTTTAACTCCCTCAACTCCGGCGGGGCCATACGATATGGAGGGATAGAAATGGGCTGAGTTCCCGGAACCAGATTAATGCAGAAATAAATATCCCTATCGGGTGGCATACCTGGCAGGTCTGAAGGAAAAACATTAAGGAACTCACAAACAACGGGCACATAATCGATAGAGGGAACCTCAGCACTGGAATACCGAACATAAGCTAAATAAGCCAAACATCCCTTCTCGACCATATGTCAAGCCTTCATATATGATATAACACTACGGGTAGAATGACCCGGAGTCCCTCTCCACTCTAAACGAGGCATACCCGGTAAAGCTAAGGTCATCGGCTTGGCATGGCAGTCCAAGATAGCGTGATAGGGTGATAAATAGTCCATCCCCAATATAATATCAAAGTCAACCATATCTAAAAGCAACAAATCTACACGAGTCTCCAGACCTCAAATTATCACGACACAAGAGCGATGGACTCGATCGACCATAATAGAATCACCCACCGGTGTAGACACATAAATAGGAACACCCAATGCATCACCAGGCATGATCAAATACGGGGAAAAATAGGATGACACATATGAATACGTAGACCCCAGATCAAACAACACTGAAGCATCTCTATCACAAACCAGAACCGTACCTGTAATGACTACATCTGAAGCCTCTACCTTGGGCCTAGCCTGAAGAGCATAACATCGGGGTTGGCCCCCACCACTCTGATTTACCTCTCTGGGATGACCTGCTGCTGGCTGGCCTCTACCTCTGGCAGTCTGAGCTCCACCTCTATGACCTCTACCTCTACCTCTAGTACCTCTACCCCCGCTTCTAGCTGGCTGTGGAGTAGCTGTGCCTGAACCATGGCACTAGAACCCTGGTGCTGAGAACTACTCGGTGCTTGAGGGCAAAATCTGGCAATATGACCCGTGTCACCACAAGTGTAACAAGCCCTCGGCTACTGAGTCTGCTGGCCCTGTCGACCTGAGAGACCACCACGGAAACTCTAAAGTGGCGGTGCACTGACAGGGGTTGGTAGTGCACTGAATGGCTGCTGATCAGAATAATGTGCGCGAGAACCACGGCCACCTGGGGCACCATGAGAAACTTGGAGGGCTGACTGGAAAGTCCTAAAAGGCTGACCCCTATCATATACATCTCTGCCTCCAGATGAGGCACCACTGAATCAGCCTGACTAATGGGGTCTCTTGTGTGCTCTATGACCACCCCCCTGTGGCAATACCATCTCGATCCTCTGGGCCACATTGGCCGCCTCTTGAAAAGTAATATCACTCCCCACCTCTCTAGCCATCTGGAGACGAATAGGCTGGATGAGTCCATCAATAAACCATCTCACTCTCTCCCTCTCAGTGGGGAGTATGATAGTAGCATGGCGAGCCAACTCAATAAACCTGGTCTCGTACTGGGTGACTGACATGGATCCCTGATGGAGATGCTCGAACTGCCTCTAATAGGCCTCACATTGTGTGATAGGGAGAAACTTCTCCAGAAAGAACACTAAAAACTGATCCCATGTCAAGGCTGGAGACCCTGCTGGTCTAGCTACAGAAATCCCTCCACCAAGTCTTGGCGGATCCAGATAGGCGAAATGTAGCGAAATCAAATCCATTGGACTCAACAATACCCATGTTCCGAAGAACCTTGTGGCAGCTATCCAAATAATCATGAGGATCCTCGGTGGGTGCACTGCTGAAAGTAGTAGTGAAGATCTTGGTGAACCTATCCAATCTCCACAAAGCATCGGTAGACATGGCTGCTCTATCACCTGCCTGGGCTACCACACCCGGCTGAGCTGCTCCAACTGGCTGAATTGTTGGAACCTGAACATAAGGAGCTACCTGCTCCAGAGTACGAGTAGTAGGAGTCTGGGCTCCTCCTCCAGCCTGAGAGACAGCTGGTGCTACATGAAGCAATCCCGTTCGGGTAATACTCTCCATGAGGCCCACCAATCGGACCAAAGCGTCCTGAAGAATTGGGGTAGCAATAAACCCCTCTGGGAACTGAGCTGCGCCCACCAGAACTACTAAGGCTGAGGCTATAACCTCCTCATCAAAGTGGACCTGAGGCTCCACCACTGGTGCTGCTGCTCGGGCCTGGGCTCTGCCCCTACCTCGGCCTCTAGCACGGCCTCATCCTCTGCCCCTAGTGGGAGCTGCCTGGGGCTCGGACTGCTGATTGGAAGATGAAGAAGCATGTGTTCTTGCCATCTGCGAAAGAACATAGTAGAAATTCAATTAGCATTGAGAAACAGAACCGCACGACAAGAAAGAACAAATGTGAAACTTTTCCTAACTCTGTAGCCTCTGGGGATAAATACAGACGTCTCCGTACCGATCCCTCAGACTCTACTAAGCTTGTCCGTGAGTTGTGAGACGTATGTAACCTAGAACTCTGATACCAACTTGTCACGACCCGGATTTCCTACCCCCGGGAGTCGTGATGGCGCCTACTCGTAGAAGCTAGGCAAGCCAAATTTAATTACTTTTCATTAACAACATAATCCTTTTTAACAATTATTATCACTAGTATAAAAATAATGAGATTAAATAATAAGCGAAAGTCTTAACATTATATAAAACTGACTAGAAATGCGGAAAGTTCAACATAATCCTCTACCCAAGACTGGTGTCACTGTACTCACAAACTGCTAAGAATACTAAATACAAATGTCTGAAAGAAAACACAAACTGTTTGTCTCGAATACAATGAGATAAAAGACTAAAAGAGAGGATAAGGGTGACGCCGGGCCTGCGGACGCCTGTAAGGCTACCTCAGGTCTCGCTGGACTAAAGTCCTGCTCCCATACTAATGCTGCTGCTGCTGCTGCTGCCGGAAACCTGGATCTATGCAAAATAGCATAGAGTGTAGTATCAGCACAACCGACCCCATGTGCTGATAAGTGTCTAGCCTAACCCCGGTGAAGTAGTGACGAGGCTAGACCAGACTACCACATAAACCTGTGCAATTTCATATATATATATATATATATATATATACACACACACACACACAGCGGAATTAAAATACAAAATAGATAAACAATATGGGAGGGGGGACATGCTGTGGGGAAACAACAATTTCCAAATAAGAGCTATCCAGTAACGAAGTAAAATAACACATCTCAATCATAAATAATGAAACAAAAATCAACAAGTGCACGACATCACCCTTCTTGCTTTTACTCTCATACTCACCAAGCAATAACATGTGCACGGCATCACCCTTCGTGCTTTTACTCTCATTCCTCACATATATCAATAGAATCGGCACAAAATGGTACATCGTGCGGCACGATATCACCCTTCGTGCTTTAACACTCTTTTCGCATAATAAGCGAACATTGCACGACATCACCCTTCGTGCTTTACACTCTTTCCTTACCATAAACAAACAATGCACGATATCATTCTTCGTGCTTTAACACTCTTCCTTACCCAAAAAACAATCAAAAAAGGGCAAGGGAATAAATAAACAATAATGGAAATCCCAGCAAGGGAACACAAACAAGCCATTAAAAACCCGGCAAGGGTACAACATCAATAATCTCAACGTCCCGACAAGAGAAAATATTCAATCATCAACAACGTCCCGGCAAGGAAACAAATAATTAACTCTTTACCTTTCGTTCACTTTCATCTCATAGTTCACATTATCACTCGAGCCATTGCTCCAAAGATTTACTTGTCACATATACCTTCACAATTGTATTTCAACTCGAGCCAACGCTCCACAATTTCAAAGGTCACAATTTCTTGCACAAGATCTTTACAACACATATAAGCCATCAATTAAGCATGAAAGATATAACAAAACCCCAACTATTCGCAATTAAGGACTCACGGTCATGCTAGACACCAATGTATAGGTACTCGTCACTATGCCTATACATCGTACTCGACACTTAGCAAGTAGCAAATAAGACTCAACTCATATTCCCTCAAGCTAGGGTCAAACCAAACACTTACCTCGATGCCTTGAACTCAAATCAAGCCTCAACTATGGCTTTACCCCGTGATTCCACCTCCAATCCGCTCGAATCTAGCCATAAATTAATTAATTGCTTTAATAAACATTAAATGAATCAATTTGAATGCATAAAAATGAATTTCCCAAATTTTTTCCCAAAAATTCCAAAATTTTCCCCAGGCCCACGTGGTCAAAACCGGTAGTTCGAACCAACACCCGGTTACTCATTCCCCCACGAAATCAAATATGTAATTTATTTTGAAATCGAACCTCAAATTGAGGTCCAAATCCCCAATTTTTAAAAAACCTAGGTTCTACCCAAAACCCCCAATTTCACCCATGAAAATCCTTGGTTTTGCGTGGAAAACATGTTAAATGATGTTAAGGATTGAAAGAATTGAGTAAAAATCGACTTACAGATGATTTGGAATGAAATAGTTCTTTAAAAATCGCCCAAAGGAGTTGTGTTTTGAAAATGGGGTAAAAAATGTCTTAAAATCGACTAAGTATAAAAAAAATGCAAGTTGCAGATGTCGCAATTGCAAACCCCGGCCAATTTATGGGAATAGTGAACTCTGTGAGCATGTGATTTTTGCCCTAAGAAAATTATTCCTAAAAAATCCAAACAAAATGATTTTTAATTTTTGTTGATATTTGTGGCATTTTTTATTAATTAGTAGCATAATAATTCATATTAAAAATACAAAATATGCATATGCATTATGTGTTTAATTTTACAATTTTAGTGTTAATTCATTTTAAAGAAAAATAAAAAAATAGCATTTTTGTGCTTTAATTGAAAATTACCATAAATAGATATTAATTAGTATAAATAATTTAATAAAAAAGAAAAAAGAAAATACAAAAATATAAAAGAAAAAGAAAATATGAAAATACATAGAAAAAGAAAATACAAAAATACAAAGGAAAAGTATAATACAAAAATACAATACAAAAAATTTGGGCTAATACAAATAATGTCAAATTAGTAGCCCAATTGGATAACACCCACCCAGGCCCAAAGGGATTATACCTGGTTTGCCCAGTTCAATTCAAAACGACCACGTTTTGGTCGAATAGATCTGGGCCGTTGAAATGCTTTGATCTAACGGTCATGTTACACAGGCCCTTAATGAACAAAACGACGACGTATGGTAATATTAATCTGGGCCGTTCATTCATTTTGATCTAACGGACAAGGTCTCAATTTCATTTAATCGAACGACGCCGTTTCAAGTCCCAAAGGATCTCAACCGTTGATTCTTTTAATCCAACGGTCCTTGATCATCATCAGTCTTTAATATGGCCAAAAACGTTACACCCCTTTTCATTTCATTCTTCTTCTTCCCTGATTCAAAACCCTAGCCACCTTAGTTTCTCCCAGAGCCCCGCCGGAATCCTACCGGCGGGAAACGCCATTGATGCTAATTAACCCGTCCTTAACACCATAGAAGCATCTCAGCCTCCTCTTCCCACCCGTCTAACTCGTTTTTCTCGAATAAGCCTAGATTCCGTCGAACATCTAATTTAGTATCGCCGGAACCCTAGTTACGGCGAACAACCCTTCATCCGAATTAAACCAAAATCATACCAGAGGCACCCCTTGATGTCCTAAGCTCTATTCTGAAGCCCTTAAGTCTCAAATACCACTGGAAAACCCAAAAATGTTAAAAAGAGAAGTCTGCCGGCGACCAAAACTTCAAGAAAGGGCCGTAAGGCCTCCTGGATGCCGGAGTTAGTCCTTAAAAGGAAAAGAAGAAAAGAAAAAAAGACTATCAAAAAAAAATAAGGAAAAGCTAAGTATTTTTCTTCCTTACTTTCTTTTGATTTTTCTGTGTATGCATGTGTTTGTTTCTTTTCGTGTCTGATAAAAATGATAAAAAGCTTTGTGATTATTGTCTTGAATTTTTTTTCGTTGAAATAAAATCGATAAAATTTTGATACTGTCAGATTTGATATAGGATTTTTAATAAGTAATCTAATTAGAAATTAGGGTTTTAATAGAATTAATGATTAGACATTTTGATTAGTTTTACAATTGTTTTTGATTCTGATTATCATTATTTCTTAAATTGATTCTGAAAATTATTAAGAAATAATTTTGTTTGTTATTAATTAGTTTATTTTGATTCGATTGGTTATAGCTGTTAGTATTTGATTCTGAATTTAGCTAATATGTTAGGGGTAAAAATGTAACAGGTAGAGTGGTATTTTAGTAAATCTAATTAGGATTCAGGGGCAATTTGGGATATAATAAAGGGTCTAAATGTAATTACCCTTAGGAGATAGTGCTATTATGGGCACAATAAAGGGTAGATCAGTGAATACTAAATAGAAAGTGTGGACAAAAGGGGAATTGCATTAGAATAGAACATTCTAGATAGGGGACAAGGGTAATTCTGCATAAATAAGGGGTTAATAATCGATTACTTAGAAAATAATAAGGGTACAATTGAAATAAAAGGGGGACTATTTGATAAATTATGAAGTTTTGAATTTCCCTCTCTTTCTACTCTATAAATAGGCCTCATTTGGCCTCCTTCAACAAGTTTTGGCAATCTGAAATCTTCCTGAAAGCATCTCTGCAATTCTAAGTCTTTACTTTCGAAGTTCTTCATTTCTGAAATTCAAAAATACCAAAAATAGTATAAATAGTTCAAAATCCCATTGTTTCATTAGTTCTCACATCAATCTGAAGGCTGTTTGGTTCTAATTGTCAAGTGTTGGTGAAATTACATTATATTAGTCAAGTGCCTGGTTTTCTGTTGGTTTATCCTTGCTGTGGTTGAGATTTGGTGTTAATTGAAGCTGTATCGGTTGATTGCTGACTGTTATTACTGTTGTTGATCCCTATTTTGTTCAGGTCAACCTAGAATCTCATTGAATTTTCATTTCATTTCCAGGTACATATCGTGTAATTCCCAAGCTTAAACGTGAAATGAAGGCTGTCTCATATTCAATCAGTTAGATGATTTTTTTAAAAAAAAATTAGCTATTACTTGACTATTGTAATTCCAATATTGACATATAATTTTTTTAAAACTGTATAACTGGACTATTGATTCACTGATTTCTTTAGCCTCATGTTATCTCTGTAATAAACTCTAGATTAGATTTTCAATGGGTAGACTATCAGATTAATAGATGTATGATGTGTTAATAATTCCGTTAGGTTAAATTGGTACTAAGAAGATAATATAGAATGTAGAATATCAACAAATTTCCATGTGTATTCAGTTGGAATTTTTGGATCGTCTAAAACTTGTGCTTATATAACAAATAGCTCTCATGTAGTGTATATTTATATAGGTTTGTTAATTTGTTTTTCTTCTTAGATCAGATTTATAATCTGAGTCCAAATTGTTTCCACTTTCTGTATAAGGGTAAACATTCAAATGTTAGTTTAGTTCAGTTATAGGATAGTAAATTCGTGTTAACAGAACATTTACTCCAATTCACGTTTTTTTTGCAATATTTGACATTAATAGATTTAGAGATACCTCAACAGAAATAAGAGCATTGACAGTTCGAATTTGTCAAAATTAGAAGTAGTATAATTGCAACAATTTGAAATCTCTTTAGCTTGGTAACTTCAAAACTTGACTTGATCATTTTGTTTAATTTGGGCAGGTCTTGAGCCAAAATTTGAAGCCTTAACAGAGCACTTTAACCTCTAAGTTGTGAAGTGGTACAACTTTGGTTGGGCCAAGGCCCACGTTGAATTAGATATTATTTTGGACTGAATTTCGCTTCGTTTCCTTATGGCTCGGTTAAGGCTCAAAGCATTGCTAAAGTTTGAATAAGAACCAAAGGTCATAATATAACAATATGTTAAAAAAAAATAAATACTTAGGAATATGGAAAATTAAATTCATAAATATGAAATCAAGTTTTGAATTAGGTAGCGGATTCTAACTAAAAGGTTTTATCCTTTTGTTTGAATCCGGACTTGAATTTGAGACTTGAATTTATATTCATGGATTAATTAACCTTTAGAGACAAAACAAAAAATTTAGTTACTTTAGTTTGGTCTTTAATAATAAAAATGAGCCAAGCCTCGCCAAATCAAATATACAATTACGGGGCCCTCATTAATTACTTAATTTAAAAATACTTAAAATTCGGGACGGGCCATTTAGCGAAGTTCACGGCCTTCCTAAAAGATAACAACACGTTAGTCGCTTTAGGCGCGCTTTTAATAAAATTACCTTCCTAAATACGGGTGTGCATTTCATGCGACCCAAATCCAAATCCGAAAATGTTGAATGAGATTGTGTCGAGGATCCGGGTACATTTCATGTGACGTGATCCGAAAACACATTCTTAAACGACGTTCACTTTTTTTAAAATAAAAATAATAATTGACAAAAAGCTATAAATAACTTTAAAATTGCACTATAGGTTTACATGTATTAAAATCAAATTTTAGCCAAATATAACAGTTGAGTGACCGTGCTAGAACCACGGAACTCGGGAGTGCCTAGCACCTTCTCCCGAGCTAACAGAATTCCTTACCCGGATTTCTGGTTCGCGACTGTTAAACAGAGTCAAACCTTTTCCTCGATTCGGGATTCAAACCGGTGACTTAGGACACCATAAATCTCCCAAGTGGCGACTCTGAATCTCTTAATAAACGAATCCTATTTCAATTGTCACTTCAAGTTGGAAATAACTCCTTTTATTATACCCTTCACGGGGTGTAAAGCGGAAAAAAGGAGGTGTGACAGCTCTGGCGACTCTGTTGGGGATAAAGAACCCAGAACTTCGGTTCAGGGTTCAAGAATTCGAGCTCAGTTAAATTGTTGTATTTGGCTTTATCTGGTTTTGATACATGTTCCATGCCTTACGTGCTAAATGTTTTTACCACTTTAATATTTGTTGAATTGTATATAAATTGTCGCGAACCCCTCCCTCTTTCTGAGTCTTCTACATCATGGAGAAGGGTGCACTTCGTGTAGCTTCTCTTCTGTTAGAGTCTTTTTCCCAAATTTAGAACGAGGTTTGGATAAGTTGCAAAGCCGGGC
>MU680628.1:0-13144 GCA_026770625.1 Nicotiana glauca | reverse complement strand
GCTCCAGCCCATTTTCGCTTTTGCGGTCAGCCTACCGCTTCTGCGGTTCCGCATCAGCGGATCAAGGGCCGCTTCTGCGGTCCTGGCTGCCCTCACGCTCAACCGCTTCTGCGGCTTCTTCTTCGCTTCTGTGGGGCCGCTTCTGCGGTCCCATCTTTGCAGAAGCGAAAATACCAGTAACCAGCAACTCAGCTGTTTCCAAAAACCCATTTTCGATCCGTTAACCACCCGGAATCCACCCGAGGCCCCCGGGACCCTAACCAATCATACCAACTAGTCCCAAAATACATTACGGACTTGCTAGAGGCCTCAAATCACATCGAACAATTCTAAAATCATCAATCGACCTCCAATCCAAGCTTTATGAACTTTGAACTTTCTAACTTCTACTTCCGATGATTAAACCTATCAAATCATGTCCGATTGACCTTAAATTTTGCACACAAGTCATATTTGACATTACGGACCTACTCCAACTTTCAGAATTGGATTCCGACCCCGATATCAAAAAGTCCACTTCCGGTCAAACTTCTCAAAAACCTTCAATTTTCTATCTTTAGCCAAATGGCTTCAAAATGACCTACGGACCTCTGAATTCACTTCTGATCGCGCTCCCAACTCCAGAATCACCATACGGAGCTATTCACAGTCTCGGAATCCCAAACGGATATTGATAACACTAAAATGCACTTCAAACCAAACTTATAAAATTTCTTCCAATATGCTAACTTCCACAGTAGGCGCCAAAATGCTTCCGGATTATCCAAAACCCAATTTGGGCATACGCCCAAGTCCGAAATCATCATACAAACCTGTTGGAACCTTCAGATCCCAATTCCGAGGTCGTATACTCAAAATTCCAATCCTAGTTCATTCTTTCAACTTTAAGCTTCCGAAATAAGAATTCTGTTCCCAAATCAACTCTGGACTTCCCGAAATTCAATTCCGACCACGCGTACAAGTCATAATACCTGAAATGAAGATGTTCATGGCCTTCGACTGCTGAACGGAGCGCTAGTACTCAAAATGACCGGTCGGGTCGTTACACTCATTGTCCAAAAATTTCTAGCTCTACGAGAAATATGGAGCAGACCCGGAGAAGATAGATGGACGACTGGGGGGTTGGGTATTTGGATTTTCATTTATTTTAGTTATTGTGTCTTATTTAATAGTACATGGGCAAATATGATCCTAAAGTATAATTGTTAGGATAAATATGTCAAAAAAGTATAAGGAAGGGAAAATATAACCCTTTTGAATAGTACAGGAACAAATATGATCCTAAAGTATAACGGTGAGGATAAATATATCAAAAATGTATAAGGAATGATAAATACAACCCTTTTTGAATTGTACAAGGATAAATATGACCCTTAACCGTATTTAATAATTATTGAAGAGAAACACTAACTCTCTTTCCGCAAAGCCTCTTAATGTACATATAGACACTAAATTGTGTCGAGAAAATAAAATTAAGATAAAAAAATATTGCAACATCGTAGTATTTGATTTTAAATAATTTGAGTATACAATCTCTATGAATTCTTTGATTCTTCTTTTCAATAGTAAATAAATTCAAGAGCCTTTGAGCTTGAGCTTGAATCTATATTTGTCGTCACGGACGATGATCTTGAATTCAGTAGCACGAACTTTGATTTGAACTCGTACTCCTCGAATCTTGATTTGATATTCGTTCTTGAGATTGAATTTGAATTTGATTGCTTGAAGCTTGAACTTTGTTGAGAAATTTACAGTGTTTGATCCACGAGCTCTCTCTTACTTCTTGTTATAACTTCTGGTGTCTTTTCTGAGTTATGAAGACCTATATTTATATTTGTGGAAGGGAGGAGTTGTGATAAGAACAAACTCTTTCCGACCAATCAAATTGAAGTGTGATATGATCGCATTTGATTGGCCAGAACATCTCACTTGCGCACGTGGCGCGGCTTCATTGGCCTTCTAATGTGACTTGGCATGCCTTGTCATTTTGACACGTGGCATGATCCTATTGGCTCTTTCGTTTGA
Organism: Nicotiana glauca; assembly: GCA_026770625.1. Classification (NCBI taxonomy): domain Eukaryota; kingdom Viridiplantae; phylum Streptophyta; class Magnoliopsida; order Solanales; family Solanaceae; genus Nicotiana; species Nicotiana glauca. The sequence continues at coordinate 11,119 of MU680628.1, read as the reverse complement.
CTTGACGTGTGGCACCAAATTGGGCCTCTAGGAAGATGATATCTTGGGCCTAATGAAATAGGCTCATTATTTGTAGCCCAATTATATTGGACTTATATAATTAAGAGAAATTTTCATAAAGCGCTATCTTTTAGTTATAATTAGCTATTTATAGATACCATTTGCTATATTACGGATTGTAGATATGTTTTCTATTGTTAAAAGATGTATTAAAGCTACTGTATTCATGAATACAGTAACAAAGATAAGCGTGAATCAGGGAAGTCCAGCTAATCAGTTGTTGTATTCGAGTGTATTTGACTGTATTCATAGCGTGAAACATGGGATTACAGCTGGACAGATTATTATATTCGACGGTATTTGACTGTATTCACGGCGTGAAACATGAGATTACACTATTTTTAAATGGAAAGTGAATCAAATAACATAATAGACTCCTAATATAACTCAACAAACTCAATTACAACACACAAATTTTTATTTTCAGTTATGAAAAAGATTCTCAACCGAAAAATACCCCAAAAACATAGCAATCTTTAGAAAAATTATATAATACATCTGAATACATAAATTAAGTTAATTAAAAAAATATATGAATACATTCATGGCATATAGCGAGACAGTAAATACAATAAAATACATAGAATATAGCGGGATACATTGAAATACAATGCGTGAATATAATGAAATACATGAAATACAGCGAGATACATTGAATTACAATGAAAAAATATACAATGAATACAATGAAATATATGAAAATATAATGTAATACGTTAAAAATATATTAAAATATATATTAATAGAAAACCAAGTTGCTCCGCCCCAATGGCTCCCTGAATCCAATCCAATAAATTACCAATTGCCGCCTCAGAACCAATCCGATCAAATCAGAAACAATTTGGTCAAGGTATATTTGAAATTAAGAGGCACTATCTAATCATGTTGCTGTGAGGGTTGCTGAAGCCGATATTAAGGTATTGGGTAATATTCTACTTCATCCAATTTTTGGTGGCCAAAAGAGGACTTAACTTTACAAAGAGTTTTAGTCGTTGAATCATTAGCGATGTTTGTTCTTCTGATTTTAGAAGCAGAAGATCGTGGTGTGGCGGTGAACATAATTGCGCCGGCGGGGAGGAGAATAGAATAAAGAGAGAGAAGAGAGCGCGGGGAAGAGAATGACATGTATCAAAATAGAGAGAGAAAGAAAATAGTGTAACTGAATAGCGTATTTAGTGGCTTAGGGGTAGGGGGTAATCAAAATTTGATATTTTGCTATAAACATTAAAAAGTATCTATAGAATATAATTTTTTAAAATGGTATTTATTTAAAATAAATAAGGTGTTAACCTTTGGTATAAGAGGTAAAAATCTCTATAATTAATCCAATTATATTAGTTCATAATATTTATTTGGACTAGTATATTTAAAATATAGTCCAAATTATTTATTGAATTTAAATTCAATAAATTTTACATGCTTAAAAATGCCCCTTAATACAAGACTAGTTGAAGTGTAAACTTGTCAAAACCAAAAACGAGTAGTGAAATACTGGCGGTCAATCGAATTTGGTTAGGTTAGTTTAGAGCACAAAAGATTGTCCATGGAATTTTGTTATATTTACATCCGGTCAATTATTTAAACAATGTAATGACTATTTACTTTTAAATTGTGATTTCAACGTGAAATCATAATTGTCGCCTGTATCCACGAATCCTTTTGGGAAAGGAAGTTTCTCCTCATTGTCATGATTAGACACAATTTTATATTAGCTTTGCAATTCTTATAACAATTACAGTCCATCTTGGATTCATTTTCGCCGCCGTAACCAGACGAATCCCATAGGGAAAAGAATTGTAGCAGCTATCTCATACACTCGATCCCACTTCGGCACTTCACTTTCAACCATCGCATTTTGATATCTATAAATACAGTATGCTCTTTATTCTATTAGCATCACTTTCGGCGTTTGCAAACTACTTTGAGTTTATTTTTGACGATTTGAAAGCATTGACGCGGAGGTAATTCCTTCTTATTTTTTTTGTTTTTTTCTTCCTTTATTGGTCTTTTTTGTAGTTCAAACAAGAAAGATATGTTCTTGTTTAACAAGATGATTCAGGCATGAAGAAGGTGAACTTAGGGTGTGAAGGGATGGGTACTCATCCCCGCCCGAATATCGGAGATTACTCTCAAGGTGGCCCGACTATCGGAGAGATTACTCTCAAGGTGACCCGACTATTGGAGAGATTACTCTCAATGTGGCTCGACTGTCGGAGAGATTACTCTCAAAACGACTCGACTATCGGAGATACTACTCTCAAAATGACCCTACTAGCGGAGAGATTACTTTCAAAACAACTCAACTATCAGAGAGATTACTCTTAAGTGGGCCGACTATAGGAGTGATTACTATCAAAATGACCCGACTATCAGAGAGATTACTCTTAAAACGACCCAATTATCAGAGAGATTACGCTCAAGGTGATCTGACTATCAGAGAGATTACTCTCAAGGTGGCCCGACTATCAGAGAATACTCTCAATACGGCCCGACATCGAAGAGATTACTCTCAAGGTGACCCGACTATCGGAGAGATTACTCAATGTGGCCCCTCTATCGGAGAGATTACTCTCAAGGTGTGAAAAGACGGACACTCATTCCCTGCCTGAAAACTGGAGACCATTTCATCCATTTAGACTTTTGTGTCCATTCTAATTTTCTCGATTTGGACTTTGATGACTTTTTTTTTGCAGCCTGAAGAGATGGCAAATTTCAGAGACTATCCCTCACCTTCCTCCAAACTTAGACATCTTGTAATCGAGACTGTAGATGGAATATAACAAATCAAGCTTTTGGTTCACACCCCACAAGCTGGTCGGTATGCAGCCTCATGGCCTTCTTTGAGGAACTCGCTTCATGTAGAAAATTGGACATTGGATCACAAGTCTACTTCTAATCCATTGTCCAAGATGTGGTCTCTCTAAGAGCCAATTCATCGCCACGTAAACATTGCTAGTACCCTTCCAAACTTAGGGCGTCATATAATTCAAGGCGAAGTACGTTGGGAAACACAACAGCAATTGAGGGCGAGTATCGTCATAATCCAGGATATTGGGAATGGGCTGAAGATGTACTTGGTGGAAGCCAACAAACCCTCAGTACAACAAAGATTTATAATGTTGTCTATGCCTCATTTTACACTTATGATCGAAACTCAAATATTTTTCAAGCATCTTGTGAGGCTTGGTGCCCCAAGACGAACGCGCTTCTTACATCAACTGGGAACTATTTATCTCTCTTTGGGACTTACATATCCTTGGAGTTCTGCCCATTGCAGGTTCTCCGTACGAAGAAGTGGTACTTGAGACAAGAGAACTCATCGGTTTGGACAAAAAATAGATGAGATTTATTCCTCTATCTTGCGAGTATTTATTTGTTGCCTTCCATCACCTTAAGAAAGGTACGAGTGTTAACCGAAAGGTCTCCTTGATCAAGTGGACAAAATTTTGGTATAAGAAAGCTTTAATATATAAACCTGTCCCACAGTGAAAAGAAAAGAAATCCACACGCCTAAAGTTGACACATAATCCTAATGGAGTTATCACCGAGACAACTAGGTGGTCGAGTGATCAAGAAGCTATATTCTCCAAGCTTAGGGTGAGGTCTGACAAGAAAGATGAAACATATATAACAGACTTCTTATCAATTTGGCTATGTGCTTTTGTGTTTCCCTATAAGACCGAGAACTTCATTCGTCCTGAGACTTTTAAGATGGCAAGCGGGCAAAAGATTAGCCTTGCAGTCCTAGTTTTGGCGAGTATTTATCATGGTTTGGATAAGGTTTCATGTTATTCCCAACCTAATCAGGTCAAACTTTGTTTTCCCATACATTATGTTAACGGAGGGCTTGCACATTACCTCAAAACCATTATCCACTTGCTAAGGGTCAGTCCCTTTGATGGTGGAATACTCAGGAGAGGGGTCCGCGAGGTACTTTGACGAGAAGGAACCAAGAAAACGCATCCACAATGGAGAGGATATAGTTTGGGCACCAACAATGTTAACCAATCTCGTCCTTATTATTATGTGGATAACGAGGCCCCTCAAGAATTGGAGTCAAATTACTTCATGAGCTTATGTTTTATTTACCTCCCTTTTAGGTATGATAACTCATTCATCATCGAGCCATATAGCTCGCATCGGATTGGTCGTCAATTTAGGTTTTACCAGAATGTCCCCAATTTTTGGAGAATGATATCCACAGCGCCTCTCTAGATGAAGGACTCAGATTTTGGAGGATTTGCACACTATATCGGTCTATGTCACGTGCGGCTTTCCCCCCAACGGGAGATCATGTGGAGAAGATTTTCTCCACCAATTATATGTCTTGGTGGGAGAAAGCACATGGAAAGTTTCTCGAGGATAATTTACAAGCTCTCGTAGACAATGTTGGGCTAAAATCTACTACTCCTTTAGGAGATGAAGATCAAGATGTTGGAAAGACGCTCTCAAAAGTCAAAGAACCACCTACTCCTATCCCAAAAGTAGTTTCAAAACATAAGAAAAGGAAGCTTAAATCCTCAAAGGCAGCTTTGAAAGAGGTGGTGTGCACTTCAACAGATATAGAGAAACACCCCCAGTTCTTCCATTTAGCACGCGAGTTCCTCAAGATATAGGACAGAGTACCAATGAAGATCAAAAGTGAAAAAGGAAATGGCCTAATCCAGTAGAGATCGTAGAGGTTCCAAGTGTTGATAGTCCCTCAAGATCGCATACAGCTTGTAACAAAGAGGTAAAATACAATCACCTCGCCTTTTTCCTTTTTTTTAACGGATAGCTTCACTATAAATTACTTATTTTCTTTGCCTTTTCCTCATGCAGTTAAACTCCATTGGGCATCTGATGGTATACCCACATGACAAGCCACAAGTGAGTGATGAATCTATTGGAGGGCCTATGTCTAAAGTGAAGTCATCTTCAAATACATCATCTCTTCCTCATGACAAAGCCCTAAAAAGAAAAACTCCAAATGAGATAACTCGCATTCCACCTATGACAAATACAGCAGTATCTATTTTTGAAGGAAAGAGCATTGTCTTTAATCACAAAAAGGAATTCATCTTAGGACTTTGGGAGGATATTTGCAATAGATCTCCAAAACTCGTGCAGAATTGCTCTCATCTTATATGGAGCAAATCATTGAGATTTCAAGGATATGAAGAAGACAAATAATTTGGATCTTTCTTCTTAGAGGGTTTACTGGATATCTTTTTGAGCTTGCCGCATCATATGACAAAGAGCGATCCAATATGGCTGATAAGATGAGTGAAGATGAGAAGCTAGAGCTGATTTCCAAAGCTAATGAGCGTCTCAAATCGTTCAAACTTGATGGAAGTGAGAGGGTCAAGAAAGTTTCCTCTAGTGAAAAGAAACTGAAGAGAGTTGTGAAGAAGTTGCAGATATTACAACAAGAGATGAAGAATCACGGAGGTATTATAGAAGCGACTCAAAAGGAGGTTGAAGAGATTCAAGTAAAAGTTTCAGCTGCCGAGACTGAGGTCTATTCATATGACAACGTAAATTTGCTGACTGTTGATGATTCGGCTAATTCAGAGGAGAAGAAGAAGAACCTAGAGACTAGCTGCCAGGAATTGATCAACTACAAGTTCTGTTTAGATTAGACTATTAGCATTATCTCCCCTTTTATATTTATGTTAGATTGACCTAGTGGATATTATTTCATCTTAAATAAGATTGCTTCTCTTTTGCTTTACATTGTCAGACTTTTATCCTAGTCACATAATTTTTAGCTTTACGCTTTTGTAACAAAAGATTCATATCTTGTCGTGGGAGAGTCAATAACGAACTATTTGATTTCTCGAAAATTAGACTTCAATATCTAAAATATATCTAAAACTTAGAATCAAACACCTTCAAAATCACCCCAGATAATATTTTTGAAACAAACTTTAGATTCCACCAAGTTAAAAATTTCAGATTTGTACAGTCTCACCAAAAAATAATATCTTGGTGTAGAAAAGTAAAAATTATGAACCGTTTGATTTTTTGAAAACTTAACTTGAAAATCTATAACATATCCAAAATTTAAAATTTAATGCCTTAAGGATAGTTTCAAATAATAGTTCAAAATTAATATTAAATTCTGATGCGACGATGATTTCGGATTTGCACGACTTCACCAAAACTTTTGTATCTTGATGTAGCAACGTCAAAATCACGAACCATTTGACCTACTGGAATATTAACTTTTAAATCTATAACATATCCTAAATGAAAAATTTAATGCCGAAAGGATAGTTTCAGATAATATTTCGAAGTCAATATTAAATTCTGACACATTGACGATTTCAAATTTGCGTGACTTCACCAACAGTTTTGTATCTTGAAATAGGGACGTCGAAATCACGAACCACTTGACTTATTGGAAACTAAACTTAAAAATCTAAAAAATATCCAAAATATAAAATTTAATTCCATAAGAATAGTTTCAGATGATCGTTCGAAGTTGACTTTGGTTTATGATATGTCGACAGTTCCAAATTAGCGCGACTTCACCAAAATTTGTGTATCTTAGTGTGGAAGCCTCGAGATTGTAAGACCTTTTCAATTGTCAGAAATTGATATTCAAGAGATTCATTCTCACCAAATATCTTTGGTTCAAGTATCACTGAATTTGAAACATCATGTAGGCACACCAAAAAAACTTGAAGGTTTGGCGAACATGAAGGCATAACGAATCCCCGGACTTCAATGCAAACGCTTGGCAGCCTCCTAAAAGATATTAATTATTTCGTTGAAGACACCAATTTACCATAGCAGTTTGCCCCCTTTAAATCAAATAGGATCCAAAGTTTAACAGAATAATGGTATCTCAGCTCGATTTTTAAGTGCTAATTGAATGGATTACATTCCATCATACTTCATTCGAACAATGATTGGGGGATTATGTATCTTTTGATACGACTGAACTCAGAATGAAATTCTAAGCTGCCTACGTACCTCGGTGAAGAGGAGAAAGTCATATCATATAGTTCATAATGGGTGATTATTTATTTATTTATTTATTTTTATTTCATTGTTTATGTCCTAACTTTTGCCTAGGCCGCCTCTTTCGAGATTTGAAACATAGCGGACCTTTTTTTTGGTGGTCCGTACACAGTTTCGACTCATGCAAGCTAGGAGTGTAGGAGCATGCAGTTTAGGCTCATACGTCAAGGAGCGTTGCAACTTCAAGGATAATACTTCTTCAAAAACTTGCCATTGATAGGGCCGATTCTCATGTCATATACATCAACCAGCTTGTAAGACCCACTTGAGTAAGCTTCTTATACGACATATGGCCCATACCATTTTGAAGTGAACTTCCCTACAGGTTTATGTTAAGTAATAATAGGTCTTCGTATGGCAAGGACTTGATCTCCTACTTGAAAGGATCTCGGGCGAACTCTTTTATTGAAGGTGCGAGACAATCGAGCTTGATAACATTCAAGACTCTGTTGAGCTTCCAACCTCTTCTCATCAAGATCCTCCAACTCTGCTAATTGAAGTCGAGCATTTTCTTCATCAGTGATCCCTTCTTGAATAGCCAATCGTAATGAAGGTATTTGATGCTCGAGTGGCAAGACGACTTTAACTTCATAAACGAGTGAATACGGAGTCGCTTGTATTGGCGTGCTGTGAGTCATCCTATATACCCATAGAGCTTCTTCCATACAATCATTCCAATCTCGTTTGGATTTGGAGACGACTTTCTTTAACAAGTTGCATAGAGTGTTGTTGAATGCCTCAGCTAGACCACTAGCGACAACATTGCACATCGAAGAGTTACGTTGCTTGAAGCCATAGAGATCAAAAATCTTGTTCATCAACCTATTATGGAATGGCTTTCCATTATTCATTGCTATGTAATGAGGAATGCCAAAGCGATAGATTATGTTTACTCGAATGAAACTTGCAACATTTTCCTTCTTTACCCCTTTAAGAGCAACAACTTCAGCCCATTTTGAGAAGTAGTCAGTTGCAGCCAAGATGTATAGGTGCCCACCAGAGGACTTTGGCAGTGATCCAACAACATCCAATCCCCAAACGTCAAACGGCCAGGATGCCACTGTCGGGTGCAACACTTCAGGAGGTTGATGAATAAAATTCGCATGGAATTGACAAGCCTTGCATCTTCGCGCGTAGTCCAAGCTATCTTTTACCATCGTTGGCCAATAATATCCCATCCTTTTTATATGGAAGTGGAGCTTTGGTCAAGATTGGTGTGACCCACATACCCCAGAATGTGCCTCTTGCAAAGCGTAGAGTTCTTCTTTTTCCCCTATGCATCACAAGAGTACTCCGTCGAATGACCTTTTGTATAGAGTATCTTTGTAGTAAAGGAAGCGAGGTGCACGACGATGGATTTCAGTCCTTCTCCTCGAATTTTCTGGAATTATCCCATAGCTTAAGTAATCGATAATGGGTTGTCGCCATTCTTCTTTCTCGACTTCAGAAATAGCAACAAGGTGCTTCAATTCGTTTTCTTCACCTTCAGCCTCATTTTGGTGGTGGTACTACCCATTTTTGATAGACAGTAACTTGCGCTTGATCAGGCAGGGTTAACGATGAAGCTAAGGCAGCTAAAGCATCAACCTTTTTATTTTCTTTCCTAGGCACATGTTGAATAGTCACGTCCCGACATATCCCATTAATTTTTTAGCATAATCATGATATGGGCGTAGTTTAGGCTTCTTGAGCTTGTAACTACCTAAAGCTGGTTGATCACCAATTGAGAGTCACCAAAGACTTGCAATTGCAACCGCTTCATTTCGGCATCCATTTCAAGCCCAAGTATTTGTGCTTGATACTCAGTAATATTGTTAGAGCAGAGTTGCGTCAACATAAAAGAGTAGGGCAGAACATCACCTTGACAAGTGACAAATACTACACCAGCACCAGCTCCTCCGCGATGTGCAGCACCATCAAAGTACATCTTCCATGGAGGTTGAATTTCAATGACCATTACTCCCTCATCGGGTAGTTTGTCAGTTAGCTCCTAATCATCAGGTATAGGGTGATCTGCCAAGAACTCCGCTAATGTTTGTCCTTTTATAGCCTTTTGAGCGATGTACACAATTTCAAATTGTTGAAACTGGAGGTACCACCTTGCTAGTCGATCACTAAGGATAGGCTTTGACATCACGGACTTGATGGGATTTGCTCTATAAACCAAATGAACGACTTGAGCTTGAAAGTAGTGCTTCAAGTTTTGGATTGAGAAGACTAGCGCCAAACATTAACTTTTCGATTGGCAAATAATTTATCTCATTTGGTGTCATCATCCTGCTCAAGTACTAAATGGATTTTTTTTCCCTTCACTATTTTCTTGGGCCAATAGTGCTCCAACAGACCTTTCTTGTGTTGAAATATACAGTATCAGCGACTTTCCAAATATAGGGGCTGCCAAAACTAGAGGCTTTATCAAGTAAGTTTTGATACTTTCAAAGGCATTCACTACAAAAAAACAGCATTTAGCGATGAAATTTAGCGACAAGAGATATTCCGTAGCTAAATAATGACGGATTAGCGACGGAATTTGTATATTGTCTCCAAATAAGCTAGAAGATAATTCGTATCAAATATAGCGACGGATTAGCGACGAAAACTTATATTTCTCGCTAAAATTGGCGCTAAATATTAGCGCCTTTATTTTACCTAAAAATTAGCGACGAAAGCCGGCGACAAAAAATATTGAAACGTAGCGACGGATTTAACGTCCAATAATCTGTTGCAAAATTCATTTTACTTATCAAGGCATTCAAAAGTTATCTGCGACAAAATATTCCGTCGCTAATTTCCTAAAATATAATTTCATTAATTATTATTAGCGACAGAATTTTGGTCCGTCGCTATTCCGTCGTTAAATTTCCATCCCAAAAATAAAATTACCCTAGATAAAAGACCTTCCCAACAATTAGGGCACAAACACACTAATTTCTTCCGATGTTCTTCATCTTTCTTCTCTTCCTCTTCTTCGAAGGCACGAACGCTGAGACTTCAGCACCCCAATTATTTCAGTCGATTGTCCTCAACAAAAGCTGAGACCACAGCAACATAGGTCATAGTCGACAATCCCATTATCTCTAAACTATTTTTCCATGTTTGTTCTCAGAGTATGGACTTGGTTTCTTCTAATATTTGACAAATTAAGTGTCAAATTTTTGACAATAACGTTACTTTACTTGTGTTAAAAAAGTAATTTTTTATACCTATCTGAAAAATAGAAAAAAACCTTTAAAATTGAAATTTTTTGCTGCGGATCTCTGAAATTCGAAGTCACATGTGTTTGTAGAATTCTGAAACTCGAAGTCGTGCGTTGATTTTAGGGATTGCATGTCCTTGATAAGGTAAGCTTCTTTGTGATTTTATGTTGTCCTGTGCTTTACTTTGGTGTTTTCTTTTCAAAGTTTCTCCATTTGCCTTTTTGTGAAAAAGGTTTCTCACATGACACAGTAAATAAAGGCTGCCGTGCATGCACTTTGGTTATAATAATGAAATTTGGGTTGTGGATTCTTGAATAATGCTATTTTGAAAAAGTAAAAGTAATAGAGACATTGATTATTTAAAGTTGAAGATGAAAAATAATATTTTAAGGTCTTTGTATTTGGTTAGAAATATTCTTCTACTCTCTGGATTTACTAAACTTCAACCCAATTCTTGTTTTATAAAAACGTTCTTGATTCTCGCAAGTATTTACCCCCTTGTAATTAGCAACTTTCAATATACATACAACGGTGAGTGAAGAATCGTAAGGCTATAATCGTCCTGAAAGTTGAGGAAGGATTAGATTTAAACGTTTAGGGGACAAAAATATTATGCAGTAACAAATTATTTTAAGAGCCTCCAACATAATAACGTGAAACCTTAAATGAAAAACTAGTATAGTATATATATACTCCACTATTTAAGAATTAATAGGAAACAACTTTACTGCCAAGCTGCTCTCTTGTGTGTGTATGCGTGTATTCTGTATGTATATGGGCTGTATGGGTCAGAATCCGATCTCACGGTAATTAACGGAGTTAATCTCGTCTTGAGCTAATACACAATTAATAAG
>MU680626.1:1657-19834 GCA_026770625.1 Nicotiana glauca | reverse complement strand
TTCCCTTGAATATCTCTTTGCAATTTTTTTTTTTGTGTTTAAATTTGACTCTTTAGAAGATTTAACTTACAATTCCATATAAGCTATAATATATTTACAAGAAATTATATAAGGAAATATATATACATACTATCTCTATATATATATATATATTTATATATATATATATATTATAACACATATATATATATATACTTATATATATATATATATATATTATAACACATATATATATATATATACTACATACATACATACATATACTACATATATACATATTCTAACACATATTCTATATATATATATATATATACACACACTACATATTCTATATATTCTAACACATATAACACACACACACACACACACACATATATATATATACTACATATACACACACATCTAACACATATTCTAACACATTATATATATATATATATAACACACACACACACACACACATATATATATACTACATATATACATACTATATAAACTATATATACTATACATACTATATATCTATGTGTATATATATATAATACATATAAGATATATTTAATTTTTTGAAATGGTGGGCCCCACTGGCCGTTGCCAAAGGTAATATTGCACAAATAGCCTATTTTTTTTAAACACTTTTTCAATTTACAAAACTAACCTTCTCTAAAACCATAAATATCCCCCCCCCCTTCCTTCATTTCTTCACTCAATACTCATTTCTCAATCTAAATTTCTCTCATTCTCTCGATCTCCAATTTTCAAGACTTCAAGTCTCAATCTCAAATTCTCAAATCTCAAGTTAAATCATGCCTCGTTCGGAAAGAGTGCGCTCATTTGTTTCGCAACACTTTGAAATGAAGAAGGTCAGAAATTAAAGTGCAAGAACTGTGGTCAAGTCTTAAATTTTCGTTCAGGGTCTGGCACAGGCAGTTTAAGGAGGCATATAAAGTATTGTCTTGAGCATCATCCGGAAATTCGTATTTAAGATTTTTCGACAATTTGTGTTATTTTAAAATTATTAGACGTATTTATGCTTAATGTTTTAGTTTGTTAGATTAATTTGAGGTATTATTAATTTATTATGCATGAAAATTTAGTTTTACTATTTTTTTGTTAATTTACTTTTAAATGCAAACTTTAATATATACATATTATACATACTATACATATTATATATACTATATATATTTATATAGCTATATATGAGCAATTTATATTAGTATATACATATATAGTTTACAAGAAATTGCCTTAGATAAAAAAAATTAAAAAATAGCCTAGAACGAAAAAGCACGTTAGGCCCGTTTAGGCCCGGCCCGGCACATTTAGCCGGGGACCATTTGGCCCGGAATCGCCAAAGACCGGCCCGCCTAAGCCCGGGACCGTTTGGCCCGTTTAGGCCCGGCCTAGAATACAACCTTAACTGTCTTGACGAAAAGACAAAAAGAAAGCAAGTTTAAATCCCACAACCTTTTTAGAAGCTGTTGAAACACTTCGTAAATATTGGGTTCTGGGTGATTAATGCTCCAATTCATGACTTGTATATGAGAACAAATAGAGGCAGGGAGCAAGCTGGGCCTGAACACTACCGTTGTAAAATAAAATGAAATAAAATAAGGCAGGGGAATGAATACGTTATCTTTTGATGCAACGACCCAAGTAGAAATATATGTAGTACTCCAACATTTTAGTATCTTACGTTTCCTTTTCCCTTTCAATTATCAAGGCTCCTACTACAAGAGGTTGAGATTAATACCTTGACAGTTGAAAGGTTGGCCGAAATCTGATTGAGAGCCTGATTGTTTTCTTCCAATAGATGTCTCGTTCCAAGTAATACTATAAGCAACAAAAAAACCAGGTAAGTTTGTGAATAGGAGCCAATCGAAAAAATGAGACGCACAAGATGAACAAAGAATCACACAGAAGAAAAGGGAAACCATAAAGTGGCAAGAAAAAAGAAGATTTGAAGGCAATCAATTCTCAGCAAAAATTTTACCACATAACACTTGGTGACATCTTTTACATGTCAAATAATATTAACTGAACACCGTACCTTACACAACATTGTACTAATCAACTTTTTAGCTTTGACACATAAATTTGTCGAATAGCTCTATATTAGCCAATACATATATGTAAGTGTCAATGAATCTTTTTGAATGATATAAAGTTGGGTTCAGTGCCCTCAGAGAAACTACGAAGAATACATTTTCACTCCCTGCTTCTATTAATTCTGATATACAATTCCTGCTTTGCAGCACTTGAGTTAAATGTAAAAGGAACCCACACATAGGTGGCGGGACAGTTAAAGAAAGTTATGGGGCCTACATTTAGCTGGTTTTTGGCCCAAATACAAAGTAGTTTGAATGTGAAACAAGCTTTTGTTTTTTTTTGGATTTTGCTGAAAGCCAAACTTAGTTTTCATAATAGCCCGCGAGGTTTTACAGGGTATCACTTACACACGTCTCCTTTCCAGAAATATCTATATAAAATTATAAATTTAACTTTTTCACCTCATTATTATGTTTCAAATGCAACTTCTGTTTTTATTTCAATCTATGCTTTTTTTTCCAAAATGTTGTGGGACAACACACACCACGTGGATCCCACCACAGGGAAAACTTTCTTGCAGATAAAGTCAAGTTGTAAGCACCCAAATTCTTCTGATTTCAAATTTTGAACATTCCTTTTTCCAACCATTGGAACAGAACCGAGAAAATCTTTAACCTGCTCCTCACTTTTATCAAGAAACTAACGATATCCAAATAAAACGCATAGTGACTCTTGTATAAGAAAATAAGCTAGTAATGATTAGCTTTAGCAGCTAACTAAATAAGTGGGATTCTAAGCACACTTTTTCAAAAGTGTCACTAACTATACACATTACATTATTTTTAATTAGAAAAAGAAAACAGTCATCATTGAAGTTTTATCTCCAAGTATACCAGAGGTATCAACAGATGGTTACTTTTCTTTCGCTGGCCTAACTCCCATGAATTAACAGACATTAGCATCAGTATTCTTCCAAGATTTGCCCAAAATCAATTTTTGACAAACCAACTTTACCATCACTTCTATTTCTTTCCCTGTTTGAAGTCAAATACAGTGGCGGAGCCACTCATTAGCGAGGGGAGTCAATTGACACCCCTTAGTCGGCACATTATACCGCGTAGATAGGTTAAATATTTTATTTTTATGTATAAATACTATGTGTTGACTCCCCCGAATTTTATCAGATGCTTACTTGTTTATATTTTGACTCTTCTTTGGAAAATTTCTGGCTCCGTCACCGGTCAAATAACAAATTACTTCCTTATTGTTATTATGTGACACACTTTCCTCATTAGTTCGTTCCAAAATGAATGACAAATTTTATTATTGGAAACAATTTAACCTTAAACTTTTTATGTTACCAATTTTACCCTTAATGAGAAGCTTTACGGACCCACAAAACTTGTACCCTTTAAGCTTTTAAAACCACAAGTTTAAAAAGTCTTCTTTTTGTTTCTTCCTTAAATTCCGTGCCGAGTCAAGCTACCTCACATAAATTGAAACGAAAGAAGTAACTTATTTCCCAAATTTCATCAATTGCATACACGAGAAGCTTAATGAAATCTTGTTAGTATACTGTCACTATATAATAGTACTTTTCTGTACCATGTGAACCATAAATAAATTTAAAATGGTATTTTTTTTTCAATACATATAGTATTGAGCCATCATGGATGAAAGTTCTTTTACTCCAAGTAAAACCAGAAAGCAGTTTGTTCAAATTGCATGTTAGAGCCCATTTGGATTGGCTTAAAAAAAGTGGCTTTTAAGTTTAAGTACTTAAAAGCACTTTATAAGTGCTGGAACTTGTTTTATAAATAAGCAGTTATGTGTTTGGATAAAATTGCTGAAATTGAAAAAAACTGATGAAGTATTTGGTAAACAAGTGCTGGTAAGCACTTTTTCTTGTTAAAATGACAGAAATATCCTTAAAGTTGGCAAGGATCAAGTAGCAATAGAGGTGGCCGGCGTCAGCTAAGAGGAAGCTATCCCAAAATCCACATAGAGACCACCCTTAAACCTAGCCTCACGTTTCAAACGAATTAACTCCTGCTCCTCATACTTCTTTGAGTACTGTTTTGCCTGTTGTAGATTAGTTTTCGGTTCTCAGCATTCTTCTTCGTTGCAGCTTCAAGTTCTTGCTTCTTTGCAAGAGCCCATTCCTCACTCCTCTTCTGCTTCTTCAAGACTGACTCTGGGACTGGAGTTTCACCCCTCGCTTGGAATTGTGGAGGTGATGGAACGAGGTGTTGCTGGTCGGGGGCGAGAGGGAGATAGTATGTTTTAGGGTTTTCTACTGAGGGCTAATTTCGGGATTAAGAAAAATTATTAGGGATAAGAATTTCGAAAAAGTTGGATTTTCCAACTTATTGGTTTTGGCTTTTTCTAAGCAGATTTTAACTTTTTTGAAGCTCTTTTTTTGGTTGCCAAACACTTCCACAAGTTAAAAAGTGCTTAAGCCCATCCAAACAGGCTCTTAATACAATTTATTTCTGTCAAAGAAAAAGCAGAACACATTGATCCCTACAGCTAAACAGATGACACTAACCTGCAGAAGGGATATTTTCACCATGGTTACGATGATTTGAGGAGAGTGAATATGGAATGAAGCTCAATGGCGAAGCTGAGGATGTACCGGTTTTCATGGATGCTTCTGCTGATTTATCCTAAAGAAAAATGAACTTCGTAACGTTATCTTCTCAGTTAATGTAACACATACAACTACAGGGACATAAATAAATGAACACGAGTACAAACAATTAGTGACAAGTATTGTGAAATATTTAAAAAGGAGAGTGTGAAACGCAACAAAAACCGCTAGCAGTACTAGACAAAACACTATCACACTAGCCGGCACAGGTTGATAAAGACAAAAAGCAAGTCCAGGAAAAAGATATAGAAACATTTAAGCAAGACATCAGATCTACTGATTTCACTTTAGACGCCACATTAAGTTATAAGGTCAACGCTTCAGAAAGGTCACAAGCAGAATGGAAAAGGTCTTGAGAATCCATGAGATTTTCCATAGAATCCAACACTGAAATCATAAGTCTATTTGGCTTTTTATCGATAGAAATGACGGCAAAGCTGGAATACCCGAAGTCCATTGAATTAACCGTGCAAGAGCTATATAACTCCACAAATTTGCTAGCATTACCTCAGTCCTCACAAATTTAAAATTTAAAAATACAATGTTTAACACAATCAATTGTTCAATTCTCCAAATAATAATCATATCACGTCAAACCGAACAGGAAGGTAATAAGATAAAACAGTATGTTGCGATTTCTTCACTAAGACACGGACAAATGACTAATGTAACGCCGTAAGTCCTAACTGATGATAAGAACTGCAAAAACCTCCAAACAATGATTCAAGATTCAAAGAATTTAAAGCCTAAGCAATTGACTTTCAATAGTTAAGCGTTCCTTTTTGCCCTTAGATAAGCTAGTCAAAGTCAACTTCTAAATACTAGACCAAACAAATAAAAAAGTCACTTCATAATACAATACCAGGAAAGGAAGAAAAGATGAAAAGAGAAAGTAGTTGCTGGCAGACCTTCCTGTCTTTTACTTTCTTCCCCAAACTATAGTCTTCCTGTTTTCTGCGCTTTCTCTGACAAACAATCAGTCAATAGGTAAGCAAATCTTGTTCAAAAAGCATAAGCCATCAACTAAAATTTATTTAGTCAAATTAAAAGAAAAGCATTCTTCGGATATTAATTACTGCTACAATATTTAGAGAAACTCATCAAATTATACTGTTATTGCTATGGAATGATACCACTAAAAAGTTTACTTTTTCAAAATAATAATAACAATAACAATAACAATAATAATAATAATAATAATACAGGTCCAGTAGCTCACCGTCATCCACCTACATCTTAATGCAACATCACGTACAGTTTTGTCACGGAGTGCGGCTGCAATCTTAATGTACTTCATTATACTGGGTTCATTGGCAAACCTATCATCAAAACACTGACATTCATACATACTCATACATGGGAGAGAAAAGATGAAATGAAACAGCATCAGAGATCAAATCATATTCTAATTTAAAGAAAGTTCTGATCAGTCCAAGGAGTATCAGGCTCGTGAAAAGCATTTTCAAATTCATTTCCTTAATAAATTTTACAATTTTTCATTTACTGTTTTCAGTTATTCATCAAACTAGCTTGGATATATATGGAAATTTCCAATTGGGTAAACAGAACAAACCCCAGCAGTGAACACTCTGCTCCAGCCAATCATCAACTAACAGCTACTGAAGTCCTAATTAAAAGTGGAATATAACATAGTTAAACAACCAACTAATTTGTTAAAAATGATCTTGATTTGGCAAATTCCAATTAGTTAACAATCAAGTCCCGAACAAGACAAGATAAGTAGAAGTTTCTGACTCTTCCACAAAAAAGTCAGAATCTTTTGCTGCTCTTTGCTGGGTTAGGGAAAGTGATCATTTCATTGTTTTCATTTCACTACGTGCCAGCCCATCATTTGACTGTTTTCACTATCACTCTCTCTCTCTGCCCACCCCTCCCCCCCCCAACCCAAAACCCAACTGACTTGAGAGATGAATGAAAGAAATGTTCATTTAAGGAGGAGAGTTACGGACAGCGCATAGTGAAACAAGAGATAATCATAATGGAGCAAAGGAAAAAGTTTTTTGACAATTAGGAGGAACGGGATAATGTTGTCAAGAAGATTGGAAGGGCTAAACAACTTTGCAAGGATGTTCTCTTTATATGGTTAAACCTGGAAAGCCTCAAATTCAAATGTTCCCTCTTGGCTCACTTTTGAAAAACTACCTCAGGAAATATAAAATTTACAGTTGAATCTTTGGCATTAAGAAGAAAAATTTGAAACTATGCAGAAAATATGAATCGCAAACAAAATGGGACTATCCGTCACCTAAGCCTAGACTCGTGCTCCGAGTGCACTTGACCATAAAACAACTGATGGGCATTATAGATTGTGTTTGATCCTAAATTAATTTCATTCTCATGTATGTTTTATTTCCAGGGAAATACAGATTCTTTAACTTTTTTTTGATAAGGCAAATTGTATTAATCAAAAGGGAGAGAACTCCCGTATACAAGAAGTATACCAAAAAGTAGAGAATTTACATCAGAACATGATTCTCTACAAAAGACATGATTCTCTACAAAAGACGCTCAATCTTCTATACAAATAGGGGCTATATGAGTGCACCAAAAAGCGATCAAAGATAAAAGACTATTCTTAAGATGTGAAAAAGGAGACCCAATCCCCTCAAAAGCTCTCCTATTTCTCTCTCCCCAAACTATCCACATGAGAGCTAATGGTGCGAACTTACACGCCTTTTGCTTTCTTCTTCTACGGAAACCGGCCCAGCTACATAGTATTTCCTTTACAGGGCTTGGCATCACCCATTGAACACAAAAAAGGTTCAAGATCGCCCTCCACAAAGCCGAGGACACAGGGCAATGCCACAAAAGATGATCAACTTCTTCCCCTGAGCTTTTACACATATAGCACCAACTAACAAGTGTAATTCCCCTCTTTCGGAGATTCTCAGCAGTCAAAATGACTCCCCTCGTACAGATTCTTTAACTTCTATACTACACTAAAGAAAGTGTCTGTGTGCGCGAGAGCGGGTGAGAGAGAGAGAGAAAACTTTACACGTGATTGAACCATAATACAATTTGCTAAGAGATCTGTGTACCCAAAGCTTCTGAATAATTCTATAACCACTTTGACGAATTTTTCGTCGCACTAAATATGTTCACACAAAAAGAAGAGAACCACACTAATTGATAGCTCAGACGCTGACAGGAAGTTTTTACCAAGAATAACCCTAACCACCCAACCCAGACCAGTGGTCTTGGATGTGAAGTGAAAGAGAGAAGGAAAATAATGGGGTTGGAGTTTAAAAACACATCCGCAGTCACAAGAAGGAATTTTTCCAGAACACATCCTTCAGAGCTGGCAATGGTCTACGTATTAAATTCTGGAACGACAATTGTATTGGCAGCACAACCCTACAAGAATCCTATCCAGGGTTATATCAGCTTGGATGGAACAAGGATGCTTTTATTGCCCAATATAGAGAAAACAATAGCTGGAACCCCACATTCATGAGAAATCTTCAAGATTGGGAAATCAATGAACTACTCACACTCCTTGCAGCCTTGGAAGACTATAGCTTTAATCCACATCAACCCACTCCTTGCACCCTTGGAAGACTATAGCTTTAATCCACATCAACCTAACAAAATCTTGGGGGGGAAGCTCTAAAGAAGGGAGGTACACAGTCAAAGCTGGCTATCATCATTTGTGCTATCAGAATGCCATCCTTGAGGATTGGCCACGGAAGCATGTGTGGAAGATTAGACTACCCCTCTAAGGCTTTTCTTGGATAGCACTTAATGGAGCATGCCTAACACAGGACAACCTCAACAAAAGAGGCATAACCTTAGCAAACAGATGCTATTTGTGCCAGCATAGTTCAGAGAGTGTCCGCCACCTATTTCTACACTGCCCACACACAGCTGATCTCTGGAACTTCTTCCATTCTATTTTTGGTTCGCATTGGGTCGTGCCTCATACCATCAACGAAGCATTTATTAGTAAGCATTTTTGGAGAGTTGATAAAACCATCAGAAGAATCTGGAGGATGATCCCAGCCGTAATTTTTTGGTGTGCCTGGACTCAAAGGAGTAGCAGGTGCTTTGATGGGATCTCAACTCCAACTTACACTTTTAAGGCCAAATGCTTAGTTAGATTGTTTAGCTGGCATTTCATTCCCCTGTAAACAATGTCGATAATTTTTTGAATTGTTAGCTCCCTGATTCTAGCATAGACATCGTTCTGGAGCTAACTTTTTTGCTACCTAGTATTCTGCATCTTCTGGATGCCTTTTATTAATGATAATTACTTACTTCATCAAAAAAAAAGGAGTAGGAAAAGAAAGGTCGCATGGAAAAAGAATTTGGTGGTAGACACTAACATGCACAAACCAAATAAGCTTTCAAGGACAAGCTTGTACATGTATTATTCACAGGGATGGATTTCATATGGATGTAGTCCGTGAATTAAAAGAAATCAAATGTTTAGAAGATTGATCAGTTTTAGGAGCAGTATAAAAGCTGGAGTTATTCATATAGTTTTCACATGCATTTACATACTTTTGCAACTTTTTCAGTATAATGTGCTTCAAGATTTTGTTAAAGGTATTTTCATTAATTTTTTGACTCCTCTACCGTGCAGAATTTTCTGGAATAGTATTTCAAACTCTTTATGGTGAAACTCATATTTCTACTAATTTGGATTTGTTTAGTCAAAGCGTTAGAGGTATATTATCTATTCTTCGTTGTTTTTCAGGTTTTTCTTTTGATAAGTTGGTTTATAGATTTCTTTGTTTATATTGGAGTAACTAAGCCACCAAAAGTTACACAGACCTGAACCTAGAGCATTTTTCTTTTGTCTTGCTGAAATTTGAACCCTGGTCTTATAGATTCCTTTTCTATGCACTATCAGCCTCAGTCAATTAGAAAAAAATTATATATTTACTTCATGCGCCGGCTAATAGAGAATTTGAATTCACAATTATGTTTATTCTGATATATATGAATTCACAATTATGTTTATTCTGATATATATGAATTCACAATTATGTTTATTCTGATATATATGATGCAAGTCTAATCTTATCGTATGATGCCTAAAGAGAATCTTCTAAAGCCCAATGCTTACATTTTTCGCCTTATCATTTTTTTCTCAATTTATTGTTTCCCAACTTCTGTTATGCTTCAACTTTCCCTTAGCCATTAGCTCTGTAATTATCTTTTGCTGTGAATACATGAAAGTTTATAATTTCTGATTCCTGTGAGTGTTCATATTTTATCTTTCTCCCTATTTCCAAGCTGTCAGGGTCTACCACAGGCAGCATTCCTCTCTTTCTTTTTCACTGTAGCTTGGCCTAGGCATGACCAAAAACTTAGCAGCACCAACCACTTTCAGCCTTAGTTTTATTCAATTGTTCATCTTCAACCCTGCAATTCAAGGGCATAACAACTTTTCAGATCTGTCAAGATTTAGGAGACTTGCCTGCTTCCTTCACAAGTCACAACTAGTATTGTCCCTTGTTTCCTTACTAGGAATCACTTTCTTCTGTTACCATTGCATACTTTTTTTTATAAGTACAATTGACATACTTTCTTATCACTCCCCTCCCCCTTCAAAAGTATTTTAGTCAGGCTACAATTTTCTTTTAACTATGTTACTTTCACATGTCAATACTTTTCCCAACCATTTAAACATAATCATAGCGCTAAAATCCAACAAAATGAAGTGACTGAAAACTGCCATAAAAAAGAATGCTATTTCAACAGAGGACCACTATATCCGCTCCAGTTGTTTCCCCTTAGATGATTATGGTATGTGCAGTCTAAGAGTAAAACAAATGAAAGGAATGGAAGGAAGACAAGGCAAAGAACAAACCTGAGATCTCACTAGATTCATCAGCAATCTATATTATTAATAAGTCATATAACACGTGTAATACACTAAGTAAGCATTAAGGCTAGATTGGTTCAAGAGAGTCTTGCCTAAGCCTACTTCCACTCCCTTTCGTAATTTTTATCACCTTGGAAAAAGCAACTTAGAACATTTTCTCTCCAAAAAATTTCTTGTCCTATATATATTTCCCATAAACGCTTGGACTACAATTTATTGATGATTATACGAAAATTCATTTAATCCTCAAGTGAAATTACGACAAGAAATCCCATGAAACTCCAGAAAATAAAAACTAGTGAAACTCCTTCCCATTTTATATAACACTCTTTCTATTTCAGGACATTTGAACTGTTTGACACGTGTCAGTGATAACATATACTACATTCAACTTTCAAGAGTTCAAATACATTTAACAATTCAAACTTTAAATTGATGTAATATTTCCACTATCAAACTAACTTTATTCAGCCTTACTTCACTATTTTCTTCCACTATCACTAATATCAATATATACAAATCAAATTAACATGTAAACTCCACGCACAATAAAATGGTGTCAAACAGAATGGAACGATGGATTACCAAATATATACAGAGATGAAAATATTAGCAGTAAAATGTAACAAACATAGATAAAAGAAAATGCACATCTCAGCATACATACACACATCCAGAGACCTGGAAGAAACTACCTACTTGATAAGGCCTTCATCCAGTTTGTACTGTTCCTCAAGGGTCCACTCTACCGCCAGCCCGGTGTCATGCTTGAGCCCCGGCACTGAATCAATAAGAAAAGAACTCGAACAACCTCCAGACTGACTCATTACTGAATTATTGTTGCTACTCCGGCCACTGTTTGTCATCGCACTTGGATTCCCAGAAAACAACATCCCTCCCCCTCCTCCTCCTCCGCCATTATTATTTACATTGAAATTCATTCCAAGGTTACTGTAGTAATTGCCCATCAACATCATATCAGACGATGAGCTTCCTATTGCACCCGATTGAAACGATAAAGCTTGGTGATGAAACCCTGTATTAGAAGACTCTGCAGCCATTCCCATACATGTACACCTGTTACCTAACTCCTAAATCCACTCAAAATCTACTATTGCGTACAATAACATTCTAACAGAATAAAACATCCGATCATAGCTCCAAAACCCCCAAATAAATAAAACCCTAAAAAGTGTTTCCGGTACACAAAATTGGACAATATAATTCAACTACAAAATAGGGGAAATTAGGTTAATCAATCCGTCCCACGACGCGATTGTTCCCAAACCTTCCTTTTAAAATCTCAACTTTTGGCAAACTGATAGTTGAGAAAGTTAACCCATCACTGAATGCAGCAGACTCAGTGAATAAAAAAATGAAACCCTAACCAAAACAGAATGAAGAAAATAGCAAATGTTTTAGTGGATGTACAATGAGAAAGAGATTTAGAATTGACATAAGGGAAAAGAAAAGAAAACAAAGAATATACCTTTTTTCTGAGTGCAGAATTTTATCTTTTTTGTCTAAGCCTTGTTTATATTTTCAACCACAAATAATAGTAAAAATATAAGTTGCGTGGGTGTCAGGTGTGTAATGTTAGTGGTACTGTTTACAACTTTTAGCTCAAATGGGTTCTTTCTCTCTCAACTGTTTCACTATCCAATGGGGAAGAAGAAGAAGATGATAATTTGGGGGGGGTGATAATTTTAAGGGTTGTTATGGGTGTGTTTGGGGGGGCGGGGGTGGGAGGGACGTGCAAAGATAAATAATTGAACGGGAGGGGTTTCGGTATTTTGTGGCAGATCTTGAATGTTAGCAGCAACAAAGTGCGAATCCCAATAAGCAGTTGATGCAATTATTGTGACAGTTCACTCTATACTTTTCATATTTTTGTTTTTATCCCCTCTTTTCTGTTTGTCGTTGGTGGTGGATAGTTTTTTTTTTTTTTTTTCGGTACTCGCATTGTAGACCGATTATATTCGTATTCATGCCGCGTACAGCCCTGTTCGGCAGGAAATGCTCCCTATTAAGGATTTTTTCATACTCAAGGCTCGAACTCGATAACTCTCATTAAGGGAAGAGCAATCTTAATCACTGCACCACATTCTTTGATGGTGGTGGATGGTTTAGTGGGCATTTGGACATAAGAATTGTAAAATTCCTAAAAAAGTTAAAAAAAAATATAAATGAAAATGGTATTTAAAAATTAGAGTTGTGTTTGGACATGAATATAATTTTAGGTTGTTTTTACATTTTTTTGAGTTATATGAGTGAAAATTTTGGAAAACAGTTTTTTGGAGTTTTTAAAATTTTCGAAAAATTTCAAAATTCATCTAAAGTGAAAATTAAAAATTTTATAGCCAAATAATTATCTCGGAAAAAAGTAAAAGAAATTCAAAAAAAAAGTGAAAAAATTGTACCGAGCTTGTTTTGATTTGTTACATGTTGTATTGTTATCTTAAATACAATGTTTGTTTTAATTGTTACTTAAATTTTATTATATCATATTGTTAAATTCGTCGTTATGTAACGATAAAAAGTACTAATTTATGTAGCGACCGATTGGTATGGTCGCATCATTACCTTATCTTTTTCTTTCATCTCTCCCTTCATTATTATTAAATAATTTTATTTTATCATTTACTCTACTTTTTTAGTAATAATTTCAGCACGTATCATAATTTTTCCTTATAATATTGAAAATTTATTTTTTCATATTGCTTACATTAGAATTTAGTGGACCTAAATGTAAAACAAAATATTTAGTAAATGTTTAGAAGTACAGTAGATACTTAGGTCCTGTTTGGCCATAAAAAAAGAATCTTTTTTTTTCGAAAATTTTTTACTTTTTATGGAATCACTGTTTAGCCATGAAAATTTCAAATTTTACTTGAAGTTAAATTTCGAATTCTTTTGGAAATTTAATAAACACCAAAAGCTATTTTTCAAAATTTTCTCTTTCAAATCACTCACAAAAATTTAACAACAACTCCAAATTGTATTCATGCCCAAATACAATTTTAGTTTTCAAATACCATTTTTACTTGAAAAAAAATTATTTTTTTTAGAAATTCATAATTCTTATGCCCAAAGGCCCACTTAGTTACAGTAATACAAAACTTGTAAAATTCATTACTCCCTCCGGTCCATAATAAGTGGTCAATTTACTTTTTTATCTGGTCCTAAATAAGTGTCCATTTATATAATCAAAAAAAATTTTAATTTATTTTTTTTAAAATTACCCTTATATACGTATTCCTAAAAAGTTTTTTACTTCTCATATTAAATTATGCTATAATATTTAATTAAGGATAATTTAGTCACCCAACTTATTTTTATCTAGAATTTAATATTGTTTTTTAGTGAATATATCCAAAGTAAATCGGTCACCGGGGAGTAAATTGTAAGGATAAGAAGCCAAAAAAATGAAAACTTTATACTAATATTGTGTCGCTTTAGAGGAAGTACAACTTTTCATAGACCAATCACAAGGACATCAAAGAAAACGACATCAAACGCACCTAACAAGATTTCTCCTTTTAAAGCACTAATTAATTCTATTTTAAGGGCGGTAATTAATTCTATTGTGTTCACGGTTTGATGGAAAATCGATCCAAACCGAAAATCGAACCAAACCGATTAAGTAAATCGGTATTTTTTTTTATTTAGATTGGTTTTGATTTTAAATTTTAAAAACCGATAATATTTGATTTGGTTTTGGTTCTATTTTAAAAAATCAAAAAATAAACCGAACCAAACCGATTTATTATATACAAAATTTAATAATTATTTATATACAATGTAATATCTTTTTGTTAATAATTTTAATTGTTATTTTGGATTTCGATTTATCCTGTTATATCTTAAAAGATTGCCTAAGTCCAAAATAATAGGATTCGACCAATTTTTTTTTATTAATAGACTCTAATTCTCTAAACTTCTGCACATACTTTTGCCTAAAAGAAGAATTAAAAAAATCACCACAAGAGTAAAAAAAGCACATTCAAATTGCAAGGCAACAATGGCTAAAGCTTGAGAAAGCAAACTTTTAGTTAGTTTTTTGTTCATTCTTTTCATATAAACAGGTAAATAAACTTTCAGTTCTCAAAGAAATATATAAAAAGCATAAATTTGACAAATTATTTTCAGATTGTTGTCTAACGTTGTTTTAATATTATCGACTTATCATTAATTTACTAAGAACCGAACCAAACCGAACCAAACCAACAACAATCAAACCGGTGGTTTGTACTTAATTTGGTTTAATTTTAATTTTAAAATTTTAAAAATCGATTAAATTGGTT
This sequence comes from Nicotiana glauca, assembly GCA_026770625.1. Classification (NCBI taxonomy): domain Eukaryota; kingdom Viridiplantae; phylum Streptophyta; class Magnoliopsida; order Solanales; family Solanaceae; genus Nicotiana; species Nicotiana glauca. The sequence continues at coordinate 4,977 of MU680626.1, read as the reverse complement.
TGATTTTAATTTTAATCAAAAACCGACCAAATCGAACCGTGAACCCTTAGCTGTAAGTATCCTAATTCCTAGGTCCAATTGACAGTGACCAAAATGCTGTTCATAGTAATTTTATTTTACAAGTTTTGTAGGATAAACTTTGACGAATAGTATTTAATTGTGTACAAAATAAGTAATCTATGGAACTATTATATATAGTACAGAGGATATGCAGGCTGGAGAATAATTATTTGAGTATCTAAGGTTGACAATAATATTGTTGCAACGTAGCTTAAAATAAGGGACGCGGAGTACGGACTATGAGAATTGTTCTCCATTTTTTATTAAAATATACTCTTCTAAATAAAATATTTTCTGCCAATTCAATGTAAATGGAAGATAATTTCAGTAAGGAATTAATAAATTCTTTTTTTTTTGGGATAACGCATTCCGGTCATACCACTCTCAATTCACACCTAACATAAAATATGGCTTATGGATTTGCTAGATGAAGATGCAATTAATTATGAGCGTTAATGGAATGTTTGGTTTCTGCGCAACGTTATTTTTGGGCAAAGAACACTTATTATTGATATTCAATAGGCGTAAAAGTGTATAGAATGATATATTTGTGTATATAACATATCGAAAAAAGAAAGAAAAAAATATTATATATATAGAGAGAGTTATGAAACAATAAAAGTAGAAGAACAATATTGCAGAAAAAGAGAGAGAGAGGGGGGGAATTCTTATTGATTTGGGATGAATTATAATGGAATAGAACCCTCTATTTATAGGGAGATGGTGACTTAGCCACCAAGTAATAAACCCTAGAATCTCTCTAAATATAGACATTCATTATAATAGAACTCGATTTATAACACTCCTCCTTGAATGTCTATTCAATAAATAGTATGCCTCATTTATAACACTCCTCATTGGAGTCAGGTGCCCGCCTGAAGAACGGAAAGGCGTTATCTTTTTAAGTAGAAATTTTAAATCATTGAGTGAAGTCAGGTGCCCGCTTGAAGAATGGAATGACGATTTATTTGCGGAGTTTGTGGTGTGCAGTCAGGTGCCCGCCTGAAGAACAGAATGTCATTTTATTTTTTGAAGTTGTTGTTGAAATCAGGAGCCCGCCTGAAGAGAGGAATGGCGTTTTATTTTCTGAAGTTGTTGGTGAAGTCAGGTGCCCGCCTGAAGAGAGGAATGACGATTAATTTTCTAAGTTGATGTTGAAGTCAGGAGCCCGCCTGAAGAGAGGAATGACGATTAATTTTCTAAGTTGATGTTGAAGTCAGGAGCCCGCCTGGAGAGCGGAAAGGCGTACCCTTTTAATTTAAGAAGTCAGTAACCCGCCGGGAAAGCGAAAGATTACAACAAAAATCCCCACCATAAATCCAAATCCAGATGCCAGAAGGAAGCGATCAGTTCAAGTCAACAAAAGTTAGTCACAATAAAGAAAAAACAAGAAGAAAAAAAAAGGAAAAAGAAAAAGAAAAAAAAATGCAGAAGTTAATGAAAGATGGGGTTGCCCAAGACATGGTCAAAGTCACAAGAACTGCATACCTGGTCCTGATTTTGAAAAGGCTGAAAAGATTGAACCAACACCTGCAGCTAACAAGTATCAAAGTTCAAATCCAAAGTCCACATGAAGCACCATTCAAGAATCGAGATCAAGCTTCAGAAGACTCATAGATAGGAACCTTGTAACTAGTAGCTGATGTGCTTAGTTTTGTCCTTTTCAAATTTTGATTTTTTGATGTAATGACAGGACCACGGATCGGAACCTCGACGGACCGGAACCTCGATCGGCTCATAACCTCGGTATACTTCTTGTCTTACTCACTTCCGAACTACATGTGGCCTGATTCCTTTATAGCCAAGGATATGTAGGCAGCTCAGATACCAGGGCTCGGTCACATTCTCTTCCCCTCTCTTTAGTTTAAAATCTCCGAATAAGGGTCGGGTCAAAACACTTGTCTAGTCGTTCTTTGTCTGAAAACTCTTTGTGTTTTCAGTCAAAGAGGGGCAGCTGGACAAAACCTTGTAAGGGAAAAAAAGTACAACGGCATTAACTCCCCCTGATGAGAGCATCAATTTACATTCTTGAGTCTTCACATTCCAATATTGTACGCCATCTTCAAGATATTGTTGGTAGAGGTTTGATAAAGAAATCAGTCATATTAACTTGAATGAATATATTGCACCTTGAAATCATCATTCTTGATAGAGATATAATGTCTTCATAAATATCGTAGAATGGCTCTTCAATATCTCCATAGAGGTATTCTCACTATCACATTACCATGCTTATAGTTATAGCAAAATACATTTGTGCATAAATTGCATTGAGGATGTGGTACTTCAAGATCAAGATTGTGTATGCTTCAAGCAATTTAAATCATTTGGGGATTATCATATAAGTATAGTCAAATAAGCCATTTAAATAGACTTTAGATGCATATCAATTTTTCATGTCATGCTAGACATATAAGATAAATAAAAGTGATTGCACACACTATTGCCTTTATACTTTCAAGTATTTGAACTGCAGGTCCAGAACAACATGTCTTTCATACGAAACCAATTCTACTTGAATTGTTTCTCTAGATTTAAGATCCTCATATATACTTAGCGTTATCATAGATGTCGTCGACAGACATTTTATATCGGTTCCAACCTTCTTATTTTTCATAAATCAAACTCTTAGGGTATAAGGGTAGTAAGTACACATGGACTAATAAGAGGAGAAATGGTTCTACTATATTAAAAAGACTAGATAGACTCTTAGCAAGTTACGATTAGCCTCAATTGTTTCATGAAACAATAGTACAACACTACCCCATACATATTCTGATCACCGCCCTCTACTAGTTACATTAAACCCTAGACAGCTACCTAGGAGGAATATTTTTCGTTTTGAAAAAATCTGGACCTCTGACCCTTCACTCTATGAGGTAGTGAAACAATCTTGGTTCAATTGTCCCTCGATAATTGAGGTCGTGCAAAAGTTCCAAACCCATGTGTTACACCAGAATAAACATACTTTTGGTAATTTATTTGCACAAAAAAAGAAAACTTCTAGCTAGAATAAATGGGATACAACAATCAATACACTATCCCATTAGTAATTTTTTACAAAACCTTGAAATCCAATTAAATAATAAATTCAGTAACATACTTAGACAAGAAGAAGACTACTGGAAACTCAAATCAAGAATCCAGTGGTTAAATGACGGCGATGCAAATTCAAAATTTTTTCACATGTCCACATTACAAAGAAGAAGACGTAATCATATAAACGCTTTGAAAGACACAGTAGGAAATTGGACTTACGA
>MU680625.1:33839-56814 GCA_026770625.1 Nicotiana glauca | reverse complement strand
TTAATTGGAAAAACTCTTTTTATGTTTATATCCCTTTCGCCGGGGTGTAAGCACCGTAAAAAAGAGGTGTGACATGGGTAATTTCAGCTATGTTGTGTTGTCGGACCTATGTGAGATAGGGTGATGTGGGATCACCCCAGGTATATGCTTGGTAAGGTCATTCAGCTATTGGTTGGCTTCTAGAACAACTCTGGGTACGCTCGAGGACGAGCGTTTGTTTAAGTTGGGGAGGATGTGATGACCCGACCCGTCGTCTTATGTGTTACTGCTCCGTTTTCCTCGTTTATTGCTTCTTCATGTTTCGTTATCAGTATGTGGTGTATGAGAGTTGATTTGGATTGGTTTTGATAAAAAAGGAGACACTTAGTCTCTTTAAGTAAGGCTTAAGTTGGAAAATTCAATCGGACGTTGACTTATGAGTTATATGGCTCAGATGTGATATCCAACAATTCGGTTAGCTTTGGGAGGTGATTTTTGACTTAGGAGTGTGATCGGAATTGATTTTGGAGGTCCGGTGTAGAATTTGGCTTGAATTGGCGAAGTTAGAATTTTGGCGAATTCCGGTTGATAGGTGAGATTTTGATCCAAGGGTCGGAATGGAATTCCGAGAGTTGCAATAGTTCCGTTAGGTGATTTTGGATGTGTGTGCAAAATTTCAGGTCATTCGGAGGTATTTTGGTCGGGTTTTTGATGAAATGCATATTTCGAAAGTTTTTAAAGAACTTAGGCTTGAATCTAATGAGAATTGATGATTTTAGTGTTGTTTGATGGGTTGTGATTATTGGAACAAGTCTGGATAATGTTTTAAGACATGTTGGTGCTTTTGGTTGATGTCCCGGGGGCCTCGGGGTGGTTTCGGAGGGTCAATCAGACAATTTTTGGACTTGAGATTGCAGGTTTCAGCTGTTGGTGTTGCAGAAAAATATTGTTCATTGCGCTCGCGTGGGGTGAGTCGTGAACGCATAGAGTAAATCTGAGGGCAATGAAATTTGGCCTATGCGTTCGCATCAGCGGTAACGCGATCCCGTAGGGGAAGTGGGTCAGCCATCGCGTTCACATGTGAGAGGTTCACAATCGTGTAGTATTAGTTGGTAGTGCATCACGTTCGCACGGCTCTAATCGCATTCACGTAGAGTTATTTTGAGATGTTAGATTTTTGTGTTACGCGATCGCGGGGCCTATGTCGCGATCACGTTGAAGGAAATGCAGGAGCTGGGTAGTGAGTTTATAAATATTTTATCCGCGAGTTTTAGTCATTTTTCCTCCATTGTTGAGTATTTTGAGAGCTCTTTGGGACAAATTGAAGAGGGATTCAAGAATGATTGATTGGAGGCAAGTTCCTTGGCCTAAATACACGAGATTTATGATAGGTTTAACATGGAAATTGGTTGAAATTCTTCAAAAGAGGCAAAGCTAGGGCTTGAGTTTTTGATATTTCAAAATTGGGAATTGATAGGTCATTTTAGCTCGGATTTGGTAGTTCTTGGTATGTATGAACTCATGGAGAGACGAGGAATCCGGTAATATGAGTTTTGTAATTTTTTGAGAAGCGGGCCTGGGGCTCGGGTTTTGTAGTTTCGAGATTTTTGTTATTTCTCGATTGTTTTCGATTGGGTAATGTCCCCTTAGCATATTGTGATGTATTCGCTCTGATTTTGGTTAGATACGACGTGCGTGGAGGCCGGTTTGAGGGGAAAAGGCATCGCGGGCTAGAGATTTCACCGGTTCGAGGTGAGTAATACTTGTAAACGATATCCTGAGGGTTTGAAACCCCGGATTTGCACATCATAGTGCTGTATTAAGGTGACTTGCACGCCAAATATGAGCGTGGGCTAGAGCACCGTTGGGGATTGTGACTTGGTCCGTCCCGGTTGTTGATTTTTGCCGCATATTTTACTGAAACTAATTGTTATCATGATAATATTGGGATGATTGCCATGTTTGGGTTTCGTGCCAACTATGTGAATCCAACAGGGATTGATATCATTATTTTCGCATTACTTTGCATATTATTTGATCTCGGTCCAGGGTTTTTAATACTGTTTTGCAACTCAACTATTTTTCTAAGATTTGAAAACTTAAACAACATTTTATTGACGTTTTGAGCTGAGAACTATGATTTTAATAGTGCCCAAGTGGCTTATGTGCATTTCTGGACTGAGCATGGATCGGGTTGCGCGCCGTAGCAGTGTTATGGTGATCTTTGGATATATGGATGGCTCGAACTGCACGCTGCAGTGGTGTTACATTGATATTGCGCTTGGGCTGTAGGAGCCCCACCGGAGTCTGAACCCCCACAATGAGCGGGGTTACCCAAATGGATCGGGCTGCGCGCCACAGCGGTCATATGCATTGCATTGCATTCATGCATTGGTTCCTGTTTGTACTATGTGTCATGACATTCAGCACTCTCATTTCATTGGCATCCATTCTACTTCTTGCACTATTTACCAGATACCCTGGTGTTAATTGTTAGTGGAGTGTTGTGCCCGAGGGGTTGACTTATGTGCTGATTTGCACTATTATCTTCGCATTCATTTGCTTAACTGTTGGAAAGAATATTTTCAAAGGAAGTTTTAACTGAGCCCAGATATTTTCTATAGGATTTTCACGGTTTTACTATTTTCTCGAAGATTTGCACTGCCCTATATAGCATGATGGAGTGCTTTACGTGTTTTCTTACCGCTCAGTTATTATTTATTTTTATTGCTCACTAAGTTGGAGTACTCACTTTACTCCCTGCACTTCGCGTGCAGTTGCAGGTATTGTTCACCCAGTAGCGGGTTATTAGCTGATTGAAGGTATTACTATGGTGGCTGAGCAAGGTGACCGCCCGTGTTCGCGACACCGAGTTTCTTCCTCTTGATTTCCAGGTTTTATTCTATGCATTACAGACTTTGTAGTTGTATTAAAAATCCTTCTAGATGCTCGTGACTTGTGACACCCCGGTTGGGCTGTGTTGGATTGTAAATATCAGTTATTAATGCCATTAAGTCGTATTTATCCATTCATTTATGTTTAATAATTATTAAAGAGACGAACTGGGTTAGTTGGCTCGCCTTGTCTTCACGAGAGGCGCCATCACGACCGGGTTTGGAAATGGGGTCGTGACATAAACCGTATAGTATTTTAGCGTAGAATCCTTGTAGTTTAAGTATTTCTTATACTGGTAGATGAAAATATATACTTTGTACAATTAAATAATAAAATATTTAATTTGACACATATAAATATTCATGATAGTTTGGTGCTACTAGGATTCAAATATCAAGCCTGGAACTCAATATGTATATATATTTAAGAATTTAAATTATAAAACAAGCCCACACAAAATAATTAAATTATTGAATTTGACACATATAAATATTATGATAGTTTGGTGCTACCGGGCCTCAAATACCGAGCTTGGAACCCAATAAGTATATATTTTTAAGAGTTTAAATTATAAAACAAACACACACAAAATAATCAAAATATTGAATTTGATACACATAAATATTGTGATAGTTTGGTGCTATTGGGCTTCAAATATCGAACCTGGAATACATTAAGAATTTAAATTATGGAATTTTTACATTTTATACCATATAGGAAACCTTATTACCCTCAATGTTTAAGGTTTGATATAATTACATTTAGTATACCAAATTATCAATTTTATATCATATATTTAGGTAGTTATTTTTAAATAGGCTAGCTAAATATAAGTAGTCTAATTATAGGGATATTTAACAGAAACTTTGATTTACTGCCATATAAAAAATAGATGACCAATTCACGATTAGACATACATATAAGGAAGAAAATTTGGAGTGTTTACAGTATAACAAGTTTAACAGGTAATGTAATCGATCCAAATTTGGAACATTCATAAAAAAGGATGTAATCAGATTGATTGAAGTGCACAAAAAGCACTATATATGCACATCTTTGCTCAATGCGACAATCACCTCAAAACCATGGATTTTAGATATGTTTTCACCCTGGTTTGCATAGGTTGGGATGTGCTCACTAGAACAGAGCGTAAATTAGGATGTGCTCACTAGGCCGGAGCATAAATTAAGTGACAGTAACAGTGATGATTCATATATAGCGGACACCAATTTTTTTGTCAAGATCTGTTCATTGAAGATCATGACAAAATACAATGATTTGTAGAAGTTTTAGTTGTTTTTGATTTGTAAAAATAGAAAATAATACATCTAATAGTTGCTGGTATACAAGGTTGTTGTTGCTTCTTCTATTTGGAGGTGTCTTATTCCTGAACACGTCGGGGAACCTTGTCAGCCTGAGATTTCTTCATCATCTTCAGCTGCTATATGATTTACCATATTACAGCTGGGGTGTTGCTGTTCTCGGCTACATGTATAGGCAGATATGTTGGGCGAGCATGGGCACTCAAAGAGATGTTTGTGATTTTATGCTGCTTCTACAAGTGACAACATATTCAAATAATCTGTTCATCAGTCCCAACTCTACCTAGTTAGAATTTATCTTAAACCTTACGTCAACTTTGCATGTTAGGTTTGGGCTTGGGAGCGATTCTTGCAGTTTTAGTCACCTCGACCACAATTACCATAAAGACGCTTGATGAGTGTCCGCGCTCTTCCTAAATCACCCTTTAAATTTGGAAAGGCTTATTTGTGGTAAAATTAGTTGATCAGCGGTGCAGTCGAAGGTTCTGGGCCTTTCCCTCTCAAGTTGTCTGCTTGAGGGTACCATTTTAGACTCTTCTAGAAACCCCCACTCTAATATTAACTATGCATGCATCATTTCCAAACCTAGTATGGGTTAGAACGTTGTTCGCGTAATAACTCGCTATGGCAAGCCTTGTCCAAAGTCCCCCAGGATTTTCGTAATCCCAATGGACACTCATGACCTTTGCATTATTTGGAGAAAAATTCCAATATATTGATCATTAACGTGTAAATATCCAAATCTGGAGAGGGAAGTGCTAACTCTGGTTTTAGGGAAAATCTCACTTAATACCCATTGAATTCAAACTATTTACCCTTAAATACCCATACCTAAACTATTTACCTTTCCTACATATACATTCAATACTATTTACCTGCCCACATTAGATTCTTTGGAGTTGGTGTCCAATGGTTCAACCCTACCATTCTTTTTCCTTATCAGCACATTCTTGATATGCTTCGATTTGATGGCCACCTCCTTGCCGGCAGCCCCCACTTCCCTTCTCTCTTTGTCGTAGTTCCTTTATCCAAAGGCCATTGCATTAAACTCAATCCAAAATTATGTGTATAATTTACTAAAATTTCGTTAATCTTATTTTCTTTGTTTTATTTTATGCGAGTCACTTTCTTTTATAATCTATTCTAATAAGAATGAGACATTCTGTATTTAAAAATAAATTAATTTTAAATTTTATATATTGTTAATGTAAATAATTTTTTGCATTATTAGGTCATTCGAAGAATGTTTACAAGTAAGTCTCTTTAAAATGTGAGATTTTTAGTGTCATCTTTACCTTTTAATTTAGAGTGGTGGACATGGAATATTCTTTTGTAATAAGTGGAGTTTTTTTATACTTGCTTGGTGCTTATATTTGTACTCGTTGAAGGACAAATTAGTGAAATTGCAGTTTCATTAGGAAATAATTCCTTCTTGCATTACTTTTGCGTGTTAGCATACAGGGAAAAAAATAGTAAGTATGTGTGTTATTATAAGCAGGTGTGCTGAATCAAATCGATCCAGCACTGCAAGAATCAAATCGATCCAGCACTACTCCATTGGTCTCCAATTAAATGTAGTTAATATTGTTCTTTGATGTGTAGATTGTACCTTTGATGCTGGTTTTTGGAAATTTATTTTACAAAAATTTAAATCCATCATTGACTGACCTTGAAGCTTGAAACACATAACTTGGTTTGTTTGAGTTTTTAATTATTTTGATCCGATCCTGTATGGGTTAATTTGGAAAGTTGATTGGAGGTTGTAGCTAAAGTTTTAGCCAATTTGGTGGAGATTTTGTAGTAAATTTTAGAAATTTAGGTTGAAATATAGTTGAACCAGAGAAGATGAATTTGAATTGTATACCCAAAAAGTATACAAATATACCATTTTAGTATACAATTTATTCCAACTATATACCCTATTAGTATAGTTATATACTATATTAGTATCATATGCTAGTTGAATTATTTTTTGGTTGTATTAGATGTATTTAATTGGTACAATATTTGATTTTCTTTTAATAATAGTAATATAGTACAATATCTTGAAATACCTTATTATATTAATATGTGATACACTATTTTTTTATTTTTCTCTTTATGCATGTATGTTATGTAATAGTAGTATAGTTATATGGTTGTCGGAAATTGACTACTAAAACTGTATACCATATTGGTATAGTTATATGCCATATTGGTATCATATGGTAGTTTGAACATTGTTTTGGTTGTTTTAGCTGCATTTTATTTATATCAACATGAGTTGCAATAATGCTAGAATTATTGTGTGCCGATGGACATAAATTTTGTGTATTAATAGCTTTTATAGTTATAGGCAACTGTTGGAACGACCCCATACAATTATATACCCTCTTAGTATACGAAATGAACAAGTTGTTTTACGAATATTTAGCTTGCAATACGAGCATGTAATTTTCTCATACTTTTATTGCGTCCTTTAATATTTCGGTAGAGTAGTATAGTCGCAGATAGTTGTAGCAATATTCTAGAGAAATCATATGCTCTGTTGGTATAGATATATACCATATTGGTATCACATGGTACTAGAAATCTTTTTCGCTACATATACTTTTGTTCTATTTTTAAATATTTTATTATCATTTTTATTCTAACTCGTATATATGGAGATTTAGTTGCCGTAGATTATGTTTTCTTGCTCTATAACTGGTTGTATTACTGCTAATGGCAGAGTGTGTATTGATATTTATAGGGAAGGAGATCAAGGTTTGCATGGCAATCACGTATTGATTCTTAGAATCTGATTATGTAATTTATGGTGCTTAACAACAGTCAATGTGATATTTAGTGTATTAGATCAAGTGACAACTGATATTATTTCAGTTTAATAATTAAATTTAAAAATTAAGAAAGAAAAATAAAATAAAAGGTATATTGTACTAGTTATATTAAAAAAGGTGAAAAAATATTTACTATATAAATTATTTTTCTTATTGTATAAAAAAAGAATAATAAAAAATAGTAAAAACGATAAATAAAAGTTAGATTATGAAGAGAAAGGAAATATAAAAAAAAGTTAAATGAAATTAGAAAAGGAAAAAAGAAAAAAAAAAGAAGAAAACTAGAAAAAAGAAAACAGAAAAGGAAAAAAAAAAGAAAAAGAAGAAGAAAAGAAGCATAGAAATTAAAAAAATTGGAGAATAAAGAAAAAATCCCACTACAAAAACTAATATGGGTAGGAAATGTAATTAGTTTATGGGTAGAAAAATAAATGGGTAGACAAGGGTAAATAGTTTTGTTCTTGTGGGTAACTGTATCAAGCCCCCATAAAAAATAGTAAAAATGGTAAATAAAATTAGATTATGAAGAAAAAAGCAATATAAAAAAAATTAAGTAAAGTTAGAAAAGGAAAAAAAGAAAAAAATAAGAAGAAAACTAGAAAAAAGAAAAGCGGAAAAGAAAAGAAAAAAGAAAAAGAAGAAGAAAAGAAGCATAGAAATAAAAAAGAATTGGGGAATAAAGAAAAAATTCCCTACAAAAGCTATTATGGGTAGGAAATGTAATTAGTTTATGGGTAGAAAAATAAATAGGTAGACAAGGGTAAATAGTTTTATTTTTGTGTATAACTGTGTCAAAACCCCTATTTTTTGGTATGATTTTTTAAAATTCATGGCCACATGGTTGATTTCTTTTTGCTGTCCCTATCAAAATATGTACATATATTTAGAGAAATACAGTAACCTCAATTAAGTTGGAACTGAAACCTTTGTTGATTGTTTGGTTAGAAAATACTCAATTTTTTTTTGGAGTAAAACCTATTTAGCCATTCTTGCCTTTTGCATTCTTGGCTAACCCGTCGAAAAGGCAGTAACATTTGGTAAAAAAAAAAGGGAGAAATTCAAAAATAGCCAGATTTTTAAGTGGTCATTCAAAAATAGTCATAGTTTCAAAAGTAATCGAAATTTAGCCACTTTTTATATAAAGATAAATCTGAACGAAAACACTATTCAAAATTCGGAAAAATACTCCAGCATAATATACTGGAGTTCCAATATATTATATTGGAATACTGGACTTCCAGTATAATAACCGGTACAGCATAATATATTGGAGTTTGGAGCACTGGTGCTCCAGTCTCCTGTATATTATACTAGAGCCAACAAAGTATACCAATCAAGCATAATATGTTGTAAGTTCATACACAAGTTGTCACGACCCCAATCCCGGTCGTGGTGGCACCCAATACGATTGCTAGGCAAGCCCCGCCATTTGAACACTCTCAACCCAAATACGAAATCTCATTACCAGTTGATTAAGTTAATTTAGCAGTTAACAAGATTAATAATCCGATAGTAAATAGAAACAGCACGGAAAACCAGAATAACTATCAAAACAACTCCCAACAGATCTGGGGTCACGAGTTTAGAGCCTCTAATACAACTGAGTAGCAAAATCGAAGCATAACAGAGTCTAGGATGCGAAATCAAAAGAGATAAGAGGAGGAGTCGGGTCCTGCGGACGCCAGGCAGCTACCTCGACAACTCCTGAGATAATCTGAAGAGCAGCAACAACGCTACTAAGCCTCCGGAACACCTGTATCTGCACACATGGTGCGGGGAGTAAAGTGAGTACTCCAACTCAGTGAGTAATAGGGATATATAATGACTGAAGATAAGAATTCACGAAATACAACAATGTAAAGCTATAACCAGCAATTCAGCATAATTAACGGTGAAATAGCAACAAAACAATGACAGGTAGATCAGATAAATATCAATGCATGAATGCAATGCAATGCACATGACTGCTGCGGCGCGCAACCCGATCCATTTGGGTACCCGCGCTCACTATGGGGGTTCAGACTCCGGAGGGGCTCCTACAGCCCAAGCGCAATATCATCATAACATCGCTGCGGCATGCAACCCGATCCATACTCAGTCCAGAATGTGCAAGTGAGCCACTAGGGCGATGTCAAGTAATAGCTCTCAGCTCCAAACGTCAGAAAATGTAATTTAAGTTTTTAAAACCTTAGAAGTATGACCGGACATTTCAAAACAGTATTTAACTCAGGACTGAAATCATTTAACATGCTAAGTATCATGAAAACAGTGATAATAATCCCTAAAGGATTCAAGTAATCGCCACAAAGGCCAAATATATCCATAAATCCAAGTAGGATGATTACCAATCAATCTCTAGTCAAGAACACAGTGTGAACATCACTCGAGACGGACTAAGTCGCGGTCCCTAATCACAAACAACCCCGCACTCATCATAGAGTATGTGTCTCGCCTCAATATAGCGTCATAATGAGATATACCGGGGTTTCAAACACTCAGGTCATCATCTACATCTATTACTCACCTCAAGCCGGCCACAAGTCTAGCTCGCTATGCCCTTTCCTCTCGAATCAACCTCCTCGCGTGCCAAATCTGATCAAAACCATAAGGAATATATTACAATAGGTCAAAGAAACATAACCCAATCAAAAAGACTCGAAAAACACCAAAAATTATGAAGTTGGCAAAACCTGAGCCCCGGTCCCACTTCTCGAAAAATTACAAAATTTACATCATTGGAAACCTCGTCTCACCACGAGTCTACACATATTATATTTACCAAAATCGGAGTCCATTTGAACCTCCAAATTCCAATTTTAACTGAGCATTTCTCAAGCCCTAACTTACCCCCTTTTTGATGAATTTCCACTAATTTACATATTAATCCTACCATAAACTTGAATAATTAGGCCAAGGGACTTACCTCCAATCGATTCTCAGTCAAAACTCTCAAAAAATCTCGCCCAAAGCTCTCCAAGTCACTCAAAAATGGTGGAGACTACCTCTTGCTCGCGGATGAAATATAACATTTAAACCCTTCTGTCCATAGTCGTTTTTCGCTTCTGCGGTCCCCCTTCCGCTTATGCGGTACCACTTCTGCGGTCAAAACCCCGCTTTTACGGTCTTCATTTAAAAATCCAACTTCCGCTTATGCGACTAGGATCCCGTTTATGCGGATCGCCCAAAACTGCTTCTGCGGCTAAATGTCCGCTCCTGCGGACCCGCTAATGCGAACCATATTCCGCTTCTGCGAAACTTCTCAACTTCACACGAAAATCTCTTCTGCGCTCCTTTACCCACTTCCGTGGAACCGCTTTTGTGGTCCATTTCCACAGAAGCGGAAATACCAGATGACAGCAAAATGAACCTGCAGCAAAAACTTCAAAACTCTCGTTTAATCACCCGAACTTACCCCGAGGACCCCGGGACCTCAACAAAAAATACCAACACATCCTAACACCTCATTCAAACTTGTTCCAACCCTCAAAACACATCAAATAACGCTAAAACCATTAAATCACATTGGATTCAAGCCTAAGTTTCTTAAAAACTTCCGAATTGCACATTCGATCAAAAATCCAACCAAAACACCTCCGAATGACCTGAAACTTTACACACATATCCAAAATGACCTAACGGAGCTACTGCAACTTTCGAAATTCCATTCCAACCCTCGGATCAAAATCTCACCTATCAATCAGATTTCGCCAAAATACTAACTTCGCCAATTCAAGCCTAATTCTACACCGGACCTTCAAAATCACTTCTGATCACGCTCCTAAGTCACAAATCACCTCCTGAAGCTAACCGAATCACCGGAATTCACATCTGAGCCCTCTAACTCATAAGTCAACATCCGGTTGACTTTTCCAAACCAAGCCTTCCTTAAAGAGACTAAGTGTCTCACTTCCTATCCAAACCAATCCAATTTGACTCTAACTCACCCGATGACAATAATGGAATATGAAGAAGCAATAATTGGGGAAAACAGGACTATAATACATGAGACGACGGGCCGGGTCGTTACATCGGGTCAAGAAACATACCTGGAACCTCAAATAGGTTAGGATATCTGCTCTGCATCTCCTGCTCGGTCTCCCAGGTAGCCTCCTCAATGGGCCGACCTCTCCACTACACCTTCACCGAAGCTATATCCTTTGATCTCAGTCTCTGAACCTGACGACCAAAAATAGCCACTGGCTCCACATCATAGGTCAAATCATCATCCATTGGACTGTGCTGAAGTCTAACACATGAGACAGGTCCCTAACATACTTTCGGAGCATAGAAACATAAAATACCGGAGGAACCCCCGACAAGCTGGGTGGCAAAGCAAGCATATAGGCCACCTCCTCAATCCTCCTAAGTATCTCAAAAGGACCAATGAATCGCGGACTCAACTTTTCCTTCTTTCCAAATCTCATAACGCCCTTCATAGGCAAAACCTTCAACAAGACCTTCTCGCCCACCATGTAAGATACATCTCGAACCTTCCGGTCCGCATAAATTTTCTGACGCGACTGAGCTGTACGAAGTCTCTCCTGTATCACTTTCACCTTCTCTAAGGCATCTTGAACCAACTCTGTCCCCAATAGTCTAGCCTCGCCGGGCTCAAACCAACCAACCGGGGATCTACACTGTCTCTCATATAAGGCCTCATACGGTGCCATCTAAATGATGGACTGATAGCTGTTGTTGTAAGAAAACTTTGCAAGTGCCAACAACTCAGCCCAAGAACCTCTAAAATCAATAACACAGGCACACAACATGTCCTCCAATATCTGAATAGTACGCTCGGACTGCCCGTCCGTCTGAGGATGAAACGCTGTACTCAACTCTACCTGTGTACCCAACTCTAGCTGAAAAGTCCTCCAAAACTAGGAAGTAAACTGAGTACCCCTATCTGAGATGATAGAAACTGGGACTCCATGTAAACGAACAATCTCCCGGATGAAAATCTCTACTAACCACTCCGAAGAATAGGTGGTACATACCAGAATGAAGTGCACAGACTTGGTCAGCCGATCCACAATCACCCAAATCGAATCAAACTTCCTCGGTGTCCGAGGGAGACCAATCACAAAATCCATAGTAATCCTCTCCCACTTCCACTCGGGAATATCCGTGCGCTGAAGTACACCACCGGGCCTCTGATACTCATATTTCACCTGCTGACAGTTGAGACACTGAGCTACATGACTCACAATATTCTTCTTCATTCTCCTCCACCAGTAATACTATCTCAAATCCTGATACATCTTCGCGGCACCCGGATGAATGGAATACCGCAATCTGTGGGCCTTCTCTAATATCAACTCCCGAAGCCCATCCACATTGGGCACGCAAATCTGGCCCTGCATCTTTAACATACCATCATCATCAATAGTCACATCTCTGGCATCATCATGCTGGATCCTATCCTTAAGGACAAGAAAATGTGGATCCTCATATTGGCGCTCTCTAATGCGGTCATACAAAGAAGACCGACAAACCACACAAGCCAACACCCGACTAGGCTTCGAAATGTATAACCTCACCATCCGATTGGCCAAATCCTGGACATCAACTGCAAAGGGCCTCTCCCCAACTTGAATGTACGCCAAACTACCCATACTAACTGCCTTTTGACTCAAAGCATCGGCCACTACATTGCCCTTCCCCCGGTGATACAAAATGGTGATATAATAGTCCTTGAGTAACTCAAGCCACCTCCTCTGCCTCAAATTAAGATCTTTCTGTCTGAAAAAATGCTGAAGGCTGCGATGATCAGTATACACCTCACAAGATACGCCATATAAGTAATGCCTCCAAATCTTCAAAGCATGAACTATAGCATCCAACTCCAAATCATGTACGGGGTAGTTCTTCTCATGAGGCTTCAACTGACGAGAAGCATATGCAATAGCTCTACCCTCCTACATCAACACACATCCGATCCCAACTCTCAAAGCATCACAATACACGGTGTAAGAACCTGAAGCTGATGGAAAAACCAACACTGGAGTTGTGGTCAAAGCTGTCTTGAGCTTCTGAAAGCTCTCCTCGCACTCGTCTGACCATACAAATGGTGCACCCTTCTGCGTCAACTTGGTCAAGGGCGAAGCAATAGATGAAAAACCCTGGACGAACCGGCGATAATAACCCGCCAAATCGAGAAAACTCCGAATCTCTGTGGCTGAGGATGGTCTAGGCCAACTCTGCACCGCCTCTGTCTTCTTTGGATCAACCTGAATGCCATAACTGGACACCACGTGCCCCAGGAAAGCCACAGAACCAAGCCAAAACTCATATTTGGAGAACTTTGCATAAAGCTTTTCCTCCCTCAACCTCTGTAATACCACTCTCAAATGTTGAGCATGCTCCTCCTGGCTACGCGAGTACACCAGAATATCATCAATAAAATGATAACAAATGAATCTAGATACGGCCAAAATATGCTGTTCATCAAATGCATGAACGCGGCTGGGGTATTAGTCAGCCCAAAAGACGTAACCAGGAACTCATAGTGCCCATATCTAGTCCTGAAGGCAGTCTTCATAATATCTGAATCCCTGATCTTCAGCTGGTGATAGCCTGAACGGAGATCAATCTTAGAAAATACCCTTTCCCCCTGGAGCTGGTCAAACAAATCATCAATACGAGGTAGTGGATACTTGTTCTTCACTGTCACCTTGTTCAACTGCCTGTAGTCAATGCACATTCTGATTGTGCCATCCTTTTTCTTCACAAATAGGACTGGTACGCCCCACGGTGACACACTAGGATGAATGAAACCCTTATCTAGGAGCTCCTAAAGCTGATCCTTTAGTTCTTTCAACTCTGCTGCTGCCATACGATACGGAGGAATGAAGATGGGCTGAGTGCCCGGCACCAGATCAATACCAAAATCAATGTCCCTGTCCGGTGGAATGCCCGGCAGGTCCGCTGGAAACACATCTGGGAAATCCCTCACCACAGGAACAGAATCAAGACTAGGAGTCTTCCAACATCTCTCACAAAAGCCAAATACGATAGACAACCCTTCCCAACCATGCGCTGGGCCTTTAGGAAGGAAATCACCTTGCTAGGAACATAGTCAATTATACCACGCCACTCAATCCTCGAAACACCCGGAATAGCCAACGTAACTGTCTTGGCATGACAGTCCAGAATAGCATGGCACAGAGATAGCCAGTCCATGCCCAGAATAACATCAAAATCTATCATGCTCAACAGCAACAAGTCAACTCGGGTCTCTAGACCCCCAATAGTCACCAGACAAGACCGATACATATGGTCCATAATAATAGTATCGCCCACCGGGGTAGATACATACACAGGCAAACGAGACAACCACGGGTCGTACCCAGATGATGGGAAAAATATGAAGAAACATAAGAGTAGGTAGAACCGGGATCAAACAAGACAGAGGCATCCCGGTGGCAGACTGAGATAATACCTGTGATAACAGCATCTGATGCAATGGCATCCCTCATGTCTGGGAGAGCATAGAATCGAGCCTGGCCACCACCAGATCGGTCACCCCTACCTAACTGGGAGGGTGATGAAGTAGATGGAGTAGAAGATGAGGGTTGATCCCTCTACTGAGACCGACCACCATGAAGCTGAGGACACTGTCTCCTCATATGGCCAAACTCACCGC
Organism: Nicotiana glauca; assembly: GCA_026770625.1. NCBI lineage: Eukaryota > Viridiplantae > Streptophyta > Magnoliopsida > Solanales > Solanaceae > Nicotiana > Nicotiana glauca. Next base: position 42,157 of record MU680625.1, on the reverse strand, counting down.
ACTCGAAGAAACTGCCTGGTACCGAAGAAGGGGACTGAAGGGAACCCCTTGCTGCTGAAGAACCCTGGGCTGAAGAGGTAGGAGTAGAGCTCTGTGCTGGGAGGGCACTAAGTGAAGACTGGCCCTGCTGGAACCCCTGAGGACCATGGCCTGAAGAAGCCCCACTGTACTATGGACGACCTGACTGAGGAGGCCTGAAGGAACGACCTCTGCCACGCTGGAACTGGCCCTTAGACGGAGCACCACTGAAGCTACCTGAACCTCGAGGCCTCTTGGCCTCCCTCTCCTCATGCTCCCAACGGCGATCCGTCTCAATCTCTCGAGCCATGTCGACTACCTCCTCGAACGAAGCAACCATAACCCTCTCTCTGGTCATTAAAATACAGAGTGGATAGTTGAGTCCATCCACGAACCTTTTAATCTTCTCCCGATCAATCGGGACCATCCATGTAGCATGCCGAGCTAACTGCGTAAATCTCATCTCGTACTGGGTCATAGACATGTCTCCCGGAATCAACCACTCGAACTGACGACACAGATCCTCCCTGTGAGACTGCGGTAAATACTTCTCCAGAAAGAGAGTGGAGTACTGCTGCCATGTAAGGGGCGCTACTCCAACAGGCCTACGCCTCTCAAACTCCTCCCACTATGTAAATGCAGGCCCTAAAAACTGGAAGGTAGTAAAAGCCACACCACTCGACTCTAAGATCCCTGCAGTGCGAAGCATATGCTGACACTTATCCAGAAAACCCTGGGCATCCTCGCCCTCAGTACCACTGGACGTCGGAGACTGAAGCCTGCCAAATCTCTCAAGACGACGCTGCTCATCATCTGGCATTGCTGGAACCACATAGGCTGGAGATGGTGCAACCGGTGCGGCTGGTGCTACTGGTGCAACCGGCTGAGCTGGAACCGCCCCCGGTGTCTGCAATCCCTGAACAACCTGCTCAGGTGTGCGAGCAGCGGGGGTCTGATGACCACCCCCGGTCTGTGAGGTAGCTACTGCGGTAGTGGCTGAGACTACACGAGCCAGGCCAGTGCAGATGGATATTATCTTAGCCAAGGCCTCCTGGAGACCAAGAATCACAATGGGCATTGCCAGTGCCTGAACAGGTGCTGCTGGAGCATCTACAACTGGATGCTAGTCCTGAACCGGGGCAGTTGGTGGATCTGCAGGTGCTGCCCTCGTGGGTCTACCTTGACCACGACCGCGCCCACAGCCTCTAGTGGGTGGTAATGGTGGTCGTCCGCCACGTCCGGCAGTACGGGTTCTCGCCATCTGCGAGAGAATAGAATACAAAAGTTTAGTTCGCGGATCAACAAAGTTGCACGACAAGAATTTCAAGAATATGAAGTGCTTCCTAAAGGTTCTGCAGCCTCTCGAGGATAAATACAGACGTCTCCATACCGATCCGCGAGACTCTACTAAACCGGCTCATGACTCATGAGGCCTAGTAACCTAGGCTCTAATACCAACTTGTCACGACCCCAATCCCGATCGTGGTGGTGCCCAACATGATTGCTAGGCAAGCCCGACCATTTGAACACTCTCAACCCAAATACGAAATCACATTACCAGTTGATTAAGTTAATTTAGAAGTTAACAAGATTAATAATCCGATAGTAAATAGAAACAACATGGAAAACCAGAATAACTGTCAAAACAACTCCCAACAGATCTGGGGTCACAAGTTTAGAGCCTCTAATACAACTGAGTAGCAAAATCGAAGCATAAAAGAGTCTAGGATGCGAAATCAAAAGAGATAAGGGGAGGAGTCGGGTTCGGCGGACGCCAGGCAGCTACCTCGACAACTCCTGAGATAATCTGAAGAGCAGCAACAATGCTACTAAGCCTTCGAAACACCTGTATCTGCACACATGGTGCAGGGAGTAAAGTGAGTACTCCAACTCAGTAAGTAATAGGCATATATAATGAATGAAGATAAGAATTCATGAAATACCACAACGTAAAGCTATAACCAGCAATTCAGCATAATTAACGGTGAAATAGCAACAAAACAATGACAGGTAGATCAGATAAATATCAATGCATGAATGCAATGCAATGCACATGACCATTGCAGCGTGCACGCGCTCACTGTGGGGGTTTAGACTCCGGAGGGGCTCCTACAGTCCAAGCGCAATATCATCATAACATCGCTGCGGCATGCAGCCCGATCCATACTCAATCCAGAATATGCAAGTGAGCCACTAGGGCGATGTCAAGTAATAACTCTCAGCTCCAAACGTCAAAAAATGTAGTTTAAGTTTTTAAAACCTTAGAAGTATGACTGGACATTTAAAAATAGTGTTTAACTCAGGACTGAAATCATTTAACATACTAAGTATCAAGGAAACAGTGGTAATAATCCCTAAAGGATTCAAGTAATCGGTACAAAGACCAAATATATCCATAAATCCAAGTAGGATGATTACCAATCAATCTCTAGTCAAGAACACTGTATGAACATCACTCGGGACAGACTAAGTCGCGGTCCCCAATCACAAACGACCCCGCACTCATCATAGAGTATGTGTCTCACCTCAATATAGCGTCACAATGTGATATACCGGGGTTTCAAACCCTTAGGTCATCATCTACATCTATTACTCGCCTCAAGCCGGCCACAAGTCTAGCTCGCTATGCCTTTTCCTCTTGAATAAACCTCCTCGCATGCCGAATCTGATCAAAACCATAAGGAATATATTACTATAGGTCAAAGAAACATAACCCAATCGACAAGACTCGAAAAACACCAAAAATCACGAAGTTGGCAAAACCCGAGCCCCGAACCCACTTCTCGAAAAATTACAAAATTTATATCACCGAAAACCTCGTCTCGCCACGAGTCTACACATATCAGATTTAGCAAAATCGGAGTCCATTTGACCCTCCAAATTCCAATTTTAACTGAGAATTTCTTAAGCCCTAACTTACCCCCTTTTTGATGAATTTCCAATTTACATATTAATCCTACCATAAACTTGAATAATTAGGCCAAGGGACTTACCTCCAATTGATTCTCAGTCAAAACTCTCAAAAAATCTCGCCCAAAGCTCTCCAAGTCGCTCAAAAATGGTGGAGACTACCTCTTGCTCGCGGATGAAATATAACATTTAAACCCTTCTGTCCATAGTCGTTTTTCGCTTTTGCGGTCCTCCTTCTGCTTATGCGGGACCGCTTCTGCAGTCAAAAACCCTCTTTTGCGGTCTTCATTTAAAAATCCAAGTTCTGCTTATGCGACTAGGATCCCGCTTCTGCGGATCGCCCAAAACCGCTTCTGTGGCTAAATGGCCGCTCTTGCGGATCCGCTAATGCGAGCCATATTCTGCTTCTGCGGAACTTCTCAACTCCACACGAAAATCAATTTTGCGCTCCTTTACCCACTTCTGCGATCCATTTCCGCAGAAGCGGAAATACCAAATGACAGCAAAATGAACCTGCAGCAAAAACTTCAAAACTCTCGTTTAATCACCCGAACTCACCCCGAGGCCCCCGGGACCTCAACCAAAAATACAAACACATCCTAACACCTCATTCAAACTTGTTCCAACCCTCAAAACACATCAAACAACTCTAAAACCATTAAATCACATTGGATCCAAGCCTAAGTTTCTTAAAAACTTCCGAATTGCACATTCGATAAAAAAACCCAACCAAAACATCTCTGAATGACCTAAAACTTTACACACATATCCAAAATCACCTGACGGAGCTACTGAAACTTTAAAAATTCCATTTTGACCCTCGGATCAAAATCTCACCTATCAACTGGATTTCGCTAAAATACTAACTTCGCCAATTCAAGCTTAATTCTACACCGGACCTACAAAATCACTTCTGATCACGCCCCTAAGTCACAAATCACCTCTCGAAGCTAACTGAATCATCAAAATTCACATCCGAGCCCTCTAACTCATAAGTCAATATCCGGTTGACTTTTCCAAACCAAGCCTTCCTTAAAGAGACTAAGTATCTCACTTCCTATCCAAACCAATCCAATTCGACTCTAACTCACCCAATGAAAATAATAGAACATGAAGAAGCAATAATTGGGGAAAACAGGGTTGTAATACATGAAACGACGGGCCGGGTCGTTACACAGGTACACCGAAATCCAGTATATTATTGTGGATCGGTCTCTGTTACAGCAAAATAATGGCTTTTTTTGTTGACTTAACAAACACTAATTATTTTTGAATGACCACTCTAAAAACTGGCTAGACCATACTATTTTATCCATTCTTGCCTTTTGCATTGATCTCTGTTAGGGGGTGGGCATATATCGGGTAAAACCGATAACCTGAACCGTTAATTCTTTATTGGGTTATTAGGTTAATGGTTTGGTAATGGGTTAAAAATTTTTTTTATTGGGTTATCGGTTCGGGCTCAGTTTGCATTTTTGTTATTGGGTAAAACCGATAACCCAATAAGAATGAAGTAATTTACTAATTTACCCTTAAGTGTATACTAGGGTTTTATTTTCCTAATTCCCTCTTCACTCTTCAGTCTTCGGTCGTCTGTCTCTCAGTTCTCATTCTTGTTTCCGCCGCAGCCCCCAAGAGTCAAGATGCAAGACTCACCACCAGCTCTTCGCCAGACGTCAGTGCCTCACCAGTTCTCCGCCAGTCACGACGGCTCACTCCCTCACTCGTCAATCGCATCGTATAAGTTTTGGCTAAAGATTTTTCTGTTTGCTTCTTGTTAATTATTTTGATTTTTGCTAACCTTCACATTACCCAGTAATATATATCAGGCTATCAATTATATATGTGAGTCTTGTAGTGGGCAACTTGTAGTGTTAAGTTATTTTTTAGAATAATCTTGTAGTATTTGGTATATCAGATTTTTTTCTTTGATTGGATTTGTTCGGGAAGGTTGTGAAACTATGAATCTGCGATGTCTTTACTATGAATTTTCGAAGTGGTGTGGTGTCTTCTCTATTCATGTGAAATTGTCGTTCCAAGAATGAGAATGGTTCCACCACAATTGATGATGTTGCTCTACCACTATTCTTGCAATTATTTGGACAGAGGAGCTAACTGTTTCTTTTCATGTTCTTTGGCCTTTGCTTTGCTTAGAGCTGGACCCCCCCCCCCCCAAATCATTTGTATCTCCTGACATCAACATGTTGAATATGGTCTACTGTTTTGTAATAGAACTAATATTATTTTAATATGAACCCAGAATAATCTTTTAGATATTTAAATATTGACTCCTTACGGTTGCATCATGTGTCTACTTGGTGAACTGAACACCACAAAAAAAACTCACATGACTGTGTGTTGCTATTGTTGCCTCGCTGCTTAATTCCTTTTAAATTTAAACTCACAGTGATACAAATGGATGGCTGAAAGTGGAGCTTCTAATTCAAATGCGACATCACAATCTCAATCAGTTCAATCGACATTAAAGAGACACAAAAAAAGAGGTCTCCTACATGGGAACATTTTGACCAAATTATTGATCCGGAAGGAAATCAAAAGGGTGTCTGTAAATATTGCAAAAAAGAATATTTTCCCGATTCGAAAGATAATGGTACGAAATCACTCCTTACACATGTCCAATTGTCCAAAAATACTTTTAAGTGTTGCTAAAAATAAATTAAAAATAGGCTTTAAACCTATTCCGGAGGGGGGGGGGGGATGGGGGTAACAAGGGTGATGTAGTTGTTGTTCCATGGAAATTTGATCAAGAATAATGTAGGAAGGCTTTGTGTCGTATGGTGATTGTTGATGAACTTTCTTTCAGCTTTGTTGAAAAGGAAGGTTTTGTGAATTTTATGAAAGTTGCACAACCTTTTTTCGAATTCTTTCACGTAGAACTGTGACTCGGGACTGTTTTGAACTTTTCAATGAGGAAAAATGTAAGTTAGTGAAGCTTTTTAAAGATCAGAGAGTTTTCCTTACCACTGATACTTGGACTTCCATACAACGAATAAATTATGTGTATTACTGCTCATTGGATTGAGAGTGAATGGAAAATGCATAAAAGAATTCTCAACTTTTGTCCAATTTCTAGTCATAGGGGTGAAGATATGGCAAATAGTATTGTTAATTATTTAAAATAGTGCGGGTTACAAAAGATTTTTACTGTCATAGTTGATAATGCTAGTTCAAATGATGTGACGGTAAAGGAGCTTTCTAAGAAGTTAACTAAATGGGGGACAAATTCCATTAATGGTAAGCACCTTCACGTGAGGTGTATGGCTCATATTATGAATCTTGTTGTTCAGGATGGTGTAAAAGAATCAATTGTGTCTATTGAACGTATTAGGCAAGTAGTGAGATATATCAGCAGTATCCTGCTAGGTGGAAAAAGTTTCAAGAATGTTGTGATGAAGGAAATCTAGTTAGGAAATCTTTATGTTTGGATGTTCCTACAAGGTGGAATTCTACATACCTGATGTTGAACAGGCAATTGAATATGAGAGTGTAATTTTAGAATATGATGATCATGATATTTGCTATTCACATCATCTTGAGTTTATTGATATTGTGGATGGAAGTCCTGTCGGTACACTTTTGAGTAGTGATTGGGAGGATGTAAAGAAATTGACAAAGTTTCTTTAAATCTTTTATAAGCTTACTTTAAAGGTATGTGGCTCACTTTATGTTACATCAAATCATCATTTTCTTGAAATTTGTGAAGTTGCTGTTAAGGTTAAGGGGCAAAGAGAAGTGCTTTTGCTACTGAGAAAGCGAACGGTCAGCGCGAAGGTTCAAGACTTAGCTTGAAACAATTGATATTAAATAAAGATGTTCTTTTGGGTTCAATTGCAAAGAAGATGAAGAAGAAATTTGATAAGTATTGAGGTGATCCAGAAAAAATGAACAAGATGATTTTCATTTCATGTGTTTTGGATCCTCGGTACAAGTTTGATTATGTTAGTTTTGCACTTGCGAAGATGTTTGAAAAGGAAGGGCCAATTATCGCCAAGGCAGTGCATACATACATGACTTCATTCTTTGACGAGTATGTAAAGTCTCATTCAAAAGATAAAGGTAGTCGTCCTTCTTCATGTTTATCTAACTCTTAATTGGACACAATGAAAACTATTAGTGTCCAAAGTGGAGGAGCTTTTGGTTCTTTTTTTGAAGAATTAAAAAGACATAAAGTTGGGATTGGAGGTTCAGATTCTAAATCGGAATTGGAAAAATATCTTACTGAAGATGTTGAAAATGAAATAACAGACTCTAATGTTTTGCTTTGGTGGAAGATAAACTCACCTAGATTCCCCATTCTTGCTGATATGGCTCGGGATGTGTTATCTATTCCTATTTCAAGTGTTGCATCCGAATGTGCATTTAGCACTATAGGGCGTATTCTTGATTCATTTAGGAGTTCATTGACTCCTAAATTGGTGAAAGTTCTATTGTGCCTTCAAGATTGGCTTCGGAGTGAGCCATTACCTGTAAGGGTTGAGGAAGATTTAGATGTTCTCGAGCAACTAGAACAAGGTAACAATATTTTGATTTGTTTGATTGTATATTATTTTTATAAATAGTTTATTTAATATTTTCTTCTCGTCATGTTATTCACGTAATAGACAGGCTTTACACATTCAGGGGATGCCTCCCCTGAAATAATAAAAGTGTGCTTTGATTCTTCTGCTGAAATTTCTGGTTAGATGAGTAGCAATTTTTTTATATTCAATTTGAGTTAACATAGGTGATTTTGTGTTATATGGTGTTGATCCATGGTGTGTATCAGTAGATACTGCACGGAAGTGGGAGCGTGCTTTTGTTAAGAAACAACAAAAGCTGGCAGTTTACAGTTTACATGTTCTGGCAGTTTGATTTCTATGTTTTATATATCGCAAATTTTTTTAGTTATTTTATTTTATTAGGTAAACCGGTAACCGAACCGATAACGATATATAACCGATTAATCGATAACCGATAACCAATATCTTATCGGTTTGGTTATCGGGTTATGATATTTGTAAACCCATAACCGATAGGCAAAATCGATAATGTTCAAAACCGAACCGAACCAATCGATGCCCACCCCTAATCTATGTTTCCTCCGCATGCTACAGTGCTTTGCCTTTTTCGAGAAGCTGATAAAAATAAAATCTACTAAAGTATTACTGTATATGCTTCACTGGCTCTGACAGTTAATTAATGCAAAATGAGACTATGAGCCCGTTTGGCTTAGCTGATTTAGATTAGCTGATAAGCATATGTGCTGAAAAGTACTTTTAACTGCTGAAGTTGATTTAAAAAATAAGCAGTTACGTATTTGGATAAAAGTGCTGAAATTAATAATAAGCAGCTAAAAAGTTGGGTATACAAAGAGTTTTGTTTAAAAAGAA
>MU680625.1:0-26142 GCA_026770625.1 Nicotiana glauca | reverse complement strand
TCAGAAAAGTCAATCGGAAGTTGACTATATGGTTAGAGGGCTCGGATGTGAATTCCGGTGGTTCGGTTAGCTTCGGAAGGTGATTTGTGACTTAGGAGAGCGATCGAAATTGAATTTGGAGGTCCGATGTAGAAATAGGCTTGAATTGGTGAAGTTGGAATTTTGGCGGAATCCGGTTGATAGGTAAGATTTTGATCCGGGAGTCGGAATGGAATTTCGAGAGTTGCAGTAGCTTCTNCCGATCCGCGAGACTCTACTAACCGGCTCATGACTCATGAGGCCTAGTAACCTAGGCTCTGATACCAACTTTTCACAACCCCAATCCTGGTCGTGATGGCGCCCAACACAACTGCTAGGCAAGCCCGACCATTTACACTCTCAACAAGAGTGATAATGCACGAAGGGTCATTCTGTGCCATGTTTTGATTATTAATGCACGAAGGAACATTCTGTGCCATGTTTTGATTATTAATGCACGAAGGAAAATTTCGTGCCATGTTTTGATTATTAATGCACGAAGGAACATTTCGTGCCATGCTTTGATTATTAATGCACGAAGGAACATTCCGCGCCATGTTTTAATTATTAATGCACGAAGGAACATTCCGTGCCATGTTTTGATTATTTATGCACGAAGGAACATTCCGTGCCATGTTTTGATTATTAATGCACGAAGGAACATTCCGTGCCATATTTTGATTATTAATGCACGAAGGAACATTCCGTGCCATGTTTGATTATTAATGCACGAAGGAACATTCCGTGCCATGTTTTGGTTATTAATGCACGAAGGAACATTCCGTGTCATATTTTGATTATTACTCTCGTTGACTTTGTAGTTGCATTGTTTCATTCCTTATTTATTTATCTTGTATTCTAAACTGCTACAGCCCCTACAACATGCTCCCCTCCCTCGTGACTTGTTAAATTTCTGTATTCTCTTCTATTGTGTGTGTGTGTGTGTGTGTATATATATATATATTTGAACTGCACAGGTTTGTTTGGTAGTCCGGTCTAGCCTCGTCACTACTTTGCCGGTGTTAGGCCAGGCACTTACCAGCACATAGGGTCGGTTGTGCTGATGCTACACCCTGTGCATCTTTTTGCACAGATCCAGGTGTTGGAGCAGCATTTGAGTAGCAGTAGCATTCTCGGAGCGAACTTTCAGTCCAGGGACATTCGAGGTAGCCTTGCTGACGTCCGCAGGCCCGAATTCCTTTCCATTTTATTCAGTTTGTTATCATTTTTACCGAAGTAGACAGTTTATATTTCATTCAAACCTTGTATTTAGTATTCTCTAGACGTTCGTGAGTATTGTGACACCAGTCCTCGATAGCACACGTGGTATGAAACACATGTTACGGTGTTCTCACTTTATATTGGCGTGTGTGCCTTATTCTTGTAATCATTCAACACAGTACAGATCCTGGTCTAGACACTTCCAAATGTCTAACCCAAGTTTCTCACTTCAATAATCCTCAAACCCAACTTTTTAGAGAAACTCGCATCCATCTTACAAAATAAGACATAATCGAATAGTAAAATTCCTAAGTCTGACTTGTTGCATGATCGACCTCTACAAGTAAATATAACCTTGTATTATCCAAGATTTTATAAGGTCTTATCTTTTCAAAATTCTTAACTTAAGAGGCGATTGCTCGTGTGAGAGAGCCAATCTCGCGACTTGTTCGACACGCTTTATGAACAAAACATCATCACATGCATATGGGATGTAAGCATAAATTCAACAGTCAAATATTGAAGAGCATATTATAATACTAAAATCATTTTGCAATACATAAATATGTTCATATCCTTCGCAAACCTAGAACCATAACATGTTTTTTCAGATAGTTCTCTAGATATTGCCTTTGTAAAAGGATCATCTATCATGCTTCACGTAGGAATGTAATGTAAATTTATCTCTCCATTTGCACCATGTCTTTCACAAAGTTATACTTGATGTCAATGTGTTTTATCTTGTTGTGATACTTAGAATCTTTTGTGTATGCAATAGCCGCTTGGCTATCACAATATAGAGTCATGGGACCTTGGGAGTTCTTTGTAATATCCAAATGCTCAAAGAATCTCTTCAACCAAACAACTTCTTGTACTGCAGACGCACAAGCCACGAACTCACCTTCCATCGTTGAAAGGGTTGTACAGGTTTGTTTCTTACTTTTCCATGGTATAGCACCACCATTAAGTAAGAAAGCATAATCGAATGTTGATTTTCTATCATTCCGGTCACCAGCCCAATCATCATCTGTATATCCTCTCAAGTATAAATCATTTCCACTATAACATGTGAATAATTTACAGTTCCCTTAAGGTATCTGAAATTTCTCTTTACAGCTTGACAATGATCTCTTCCAGGATTGGATTGATACCTGCTAACCAGACCTACGACATAACAAATGTCTGGGCGAATACACATCATAGCGTACATCAAGCTCCCGACAACACTGTGAGCACGTGATTTTTGCCTCACACGAATTACTCCAAAAGAATTCCCAAAATTAGATCTTTTTCTTTGATTATGTGTTGTTCTAGGAATTATTGTGCAATTTTCCTGATTGTTTACATATTTGTGTGCATATTTAATTTTATTAATGCATTAAAGAATACAAAAATATAGCATCTACACTTAGAATTTGATTTTACCTTTTTGGAATTAATTCATAATTAGGTGTTTTACAAAAATGAAAAATTCAAAAAAAAATAATAACATATTTTTGTATTTTTAGTCAAATTTTATGATTTTCTTTTAATTTAGTATTGAATTATTTGTGATAATTATTATTTAGAGTTAATTAGTATTTTTAAGTTAATTTGGGTTTTATAATTTAATTTAGATTTTTATTTTTGATTTTGGGAAAAGAAGAAAAAGAATTTTTGAAAAAATGAAGAGAAATGAAATTGAAAGAGAAAAGAAATAGGCTGGCCTGCTTTGATAAAATTACACAGGCCAAATCCTTGCACCCGGTTGAACCAGACCCATCCCATCCCAATCCATTCCCCAACTCGGTCCGTCTCCAGCCTCAACCAAACAACACCGTTTCAGGCGTCTCAATCTGGACCTTTGAATTAATTTGATCGAACGGTCCCTAAGCCCTCACCCAATACCCAACCCGACCCTTCCACCCAATGCCCGGTCCGCCCCAACACCCACTTAGTTAAAACAATCCTGTTTGTGATTAGTGATTCAATCGGAGCCGTTGGATTCCAATTATCCAACGGCCCAAATTAAATCTCTGGTTTAATATACCCAAAACCCTTACCCCTACCCCAAATCAAACTCCACCTCACTCGTCTCTCACCATCTTCAGAGACGCCCCTGTAACGCCACCGCCAGCCGCCGCCAGAAATCGTCTCACGGCGGCGGCTAGTCTCCAATGACCACCAAATCAACATCAAACAACCAGCTCACTCCCCTCTTTCCAAATCCGTGCTTCACTTCCTTCGAATCTGCTTAGAACTCATCAAATATCGATTTGAAGGGATGAACCCTAGCGCCGCCCAAAGATTCTCCGGTGGCGGCGCCACCGCCAATTACCATCAAATTTACACCCTGGAACCCCCAAACCCCCCTCATTCCAAATACCTGCTTAGTTTCCTTCGAATTTGCCTAGAATTCTCTGAATATCAAATCTAATTCGAAGCCCTAGAACCCAAAAATCTAACCAGTGCACGAAAGGTCAAATTGTCGGATTTTTTGGCTTATTCAAGTGTATTTCAACACAAAATAATGACTCTCGTTGTTCTCCACCAAAGAAAAAACGTTTGGCATTATTTTGGGTTGAATCAGAATATTAATTCCAAATTCGAACCGAATTGATAAGTTTATTCTTTCGTTTTTACTTTCTTTCTTTCTCTTCACTTCTTCTCTTGGTTTAAATCAGTCAGAAAATCGACTAAGTTTCTGCCAAGCCAGAAATTCGTGTGTCTGTTTTCGTTCATTCATTCTATTCTAGGCTTAATCACTTATTGTGTTTTGTGTGACCATTTATTGAATGACTTGATGATTTCCTGGTTCACAGTCTCAATTTGGCTTCTGATTAAAATAAATGTGATAATTTAATCCTGCCTTAACTGATAGTTTAGAGTTGGTTTAAATTTCGTTTATTCTAGTTTCAGGATGTAATTGAGTTTTGTTTACATTTTTTTGATTGAGAGTTCAATTTATTTCTCTGGTATTTAGGTTCATTAGTTAACTTATTGTTAATAACAATCAGTTTCCTAAAGTCTGGTTGTAATTTGGTTTCAAATTCGTAGGATTTTCCTCCTTCTGTTAGGTTTCATTGATTACGTTTGTGAATTAATTTTGAAACTGAAAGCTTTGAGATTAGAAGGATAGTCTATCCTCTGCATTAGCTCCTGTTTCAAGATAATTTCTGAAAATTCCATGGTTTAACATGATTCAATAACTATTTTTGAATTTCGTTGGGTTTCAATCCAGCTGAAAGTCTCAGTTCTTTTACTTATTGTTGTTGAGATTGTGATAGTTCAGAACTTAAGAGATTGTTAAAAACAGAAACTTAAGGGTAATATTGGGGATTGTTTAATAAAAACGGTATTCACCTAATTGAGAAGCTTCTGTAATGCTAGGGTTAGAATTACACTAACTGGGTTAAATGGACAATTAAGAAATGAAAATGTGAATTGGTAATGGACACAGACACACATAGAAACTGAATTCAGAAAACACAAGAGATATTCTGGAAAAAAAATACTGAAAAATATAGAGAGTTTGGAGGTGAAAAAGGCTGAAATTTGGAAAAGAGAAACACGCACAGGAATAGGCTGAAATACTGAAAGATAGAGAACAAGAGAGAACAAATAGAGAAAATACACAAGAATACTTCGAAAATCTGAAAATTAAAATAGCTAAGAAATCCATAGAAAGTTACTGTTCTATTGACATACTTCTTTGATTTTTCTTAGTCTCCACTTGCTGAAAGTTGATGGAGTTGGTGTTGGTTACTTGGTTTTAATTCTCTAAATCACTCTGTTGGTTTTAAATTTTTGAAAAACTTCTGAAAACTAAGAATCTGGTGATAAAGTGAGTTGAGCTTGGGTATAAAAAGAGCTTGATTTAGTTTGTTGATTGGTTCATTGTTCTGTCGAGTCTTTGTTTTTCTGTGGGGATCTCACTGTTTCATTGCTTGGTGGTTTGGACATGGGCTGTTTGTTGTTGCTTACTGTTGGTCTACTCACTTCCCTCTTTTGTTTTCATTTTCAGGTACATGCTCTTGAGCTTGAATGGTTTGTGAAGTTGATTTGCAGAATGAAATGAAAAGTAGTCTTAAAACATAGTTTTAGTTTGTCTTGATTCAGTAGTATTATTTTGATTTTATCCTCTTGATTTGATGTGTCATATTGGTTAATTGAGTTTAGATTGAATAATTAAGCTTCTACTATTGTATTTAACTTAGGACTGTCATGGACTGGGATAATTTGTTTGGTTGAATCATGTAGTTTAGATTCTATAGACTAAACTTGCAGTATGGACTGTAGGTGTCACGATCCCAGTTCACCCTCCATGAACATGTAGTGATGGCACCTAGTCCCTATGACTAGGTAAGACTAACAATGCGGAAGATAAACCATAATTACGGAAAAAAATAAATACAACTGAACTGGTAAAAATAAACGATGTTTAAGGTGCCGCTTGACACATACCACAATAATTCTCGAAGCTAACAAACTCAAAAAAAGACCCGAAAACTCACAAATCACAAGCTAAGGGATACATAAGAGGCTTTGACTCAAGAATATCTATATAAAGGATAAATACTGGAAGATCTATACTTAATACAAAAGGCTGGAAAGGGACTCCTCGGTCTGCGGACGTAGCAGATATACCTCGAAGTCTCTACCGATGCGCCTCCTTCCAAGACTGACAGAACTAAGCGGGAGTACCTGTATCTGCACGACAAAAATGTGCAGAAGAGTAGCATGAGCACACCACGGCGGTGCCCAGTAAGTATCAAGACTAACCTCGGTGGAGTAGTAACGAGGAACAGTCGGGACACCTACCGGTCAATAAAACAGTATAATCATAGGAATAATGGTAACGACATATAAATATGTATAGACTGCATGAATGACCAAGGATGCTACAATTCACAATAAGGGATAAATACAACAATTAACAACAAGAATATAATAAACGCTGATACAAAACGACGGTAAAATCACAATCCAAATCCTAAGGTCACAACACAGCAAGGGAAAAAATAAGTAAATAACTCATATCCTACAATGATGCTCACAAAGGTCTTCTTCAACTCTTTCCACAATTTCACCAAGTCTCGGACAACCACAACTCGTAAAAGACTCAGCATCTGAAATCTAACAATTGGCATTCCGTGCCACATCAATCTCATGGTCATGCTGGCAACTAACTGGCCAACTAGGGGCCACTCTCACAAATATAATGGATAAATGAGGGCGTACCTCCACCCTTAGCAAAAATCAGGAGGAATTCACCTCTAATAGGAGTGTTCAGCTACGTGTATGCTTGTGCAAGTGTTTTTAACAAAATTCTACCAGCTAGTAAACATGAAAAGGAGAACGGACCGCACATACGATGTTTCCTCACAACTCCCAAGTGGTAACGCTCATACAGGTAACCAACCCATAATCACAATATAAAACAAATAGGAATGCCTCCACAGGCCGTCACAACTCTATACAATCAATCCCTGACATAGCCCACCTTATTTCGCCACGTGTGCAATAAATAGTATAATAGGCACCGCCTTATTTTGCCACACGTGCATAACAATGTTCCCACCTTATTCCGCCACATGCGCAACCCACATATAAGCATATAACATATCCCGCCTTATTACGCCGCATGTGCAAAACATCAATAACAACAATAGCACGACAAAGACCTCGTGCAATCCTTCAACAGCAACCGCACGGTAGAAACCTCGTGCATCACAACAACAACCACACGGCAAAAACCTCGTGCATCACAATATCAACAACCGCACGGCAGAAACCTCGTGCATCACAATATCAACATCCGCACGGCAGAAACCTCGTGCGTCACAATCTCAAGTACAACAGAACAATTGACAATATATATAGGAACACAGCAAGAGAATCAACTCAAGAAATTTCCATTCACCAAAAGATGGTACAACTAACTCACAAGGAATAACCGTAACAGAGAAATACTAAGCGCACTAAGAACAACTCAATAAGGGAGAAATAACACGAAACAATGATTCCATCATACTCAGTTCAATAACAAGGAAGTTAACATGAATCAAATAATTACACTTAAGGAAAATATCAATTAAACATAAAATATCTAATTTCTTTCCAATTAAGACCAATTATTTATATGAGAGATAGAAATGATGCTTTCCAAATAAAGACAAGCAATTAGGAATGATAATGTGACTATAGAAGGGCAAATGTCTACAATTAAACAAGTAAAAGTCAATTAGGCAACAATAATAACCAAAAAGGGTAATTAAATTCCAAGTAAGTCATGTGGAGATGAAACTAATAACAGGGAACTCAATCGTATCAAGAACAACTTCATATTCGGTTATTAGAAGGATCTAAGAGCCTAAAAAGGGTAATTTTTCACAAATAAATCCGAGCACGTACTCGTCACCTCGCGTATAAGGGATACAATCAACAAAGAAGACTCAAATCCTAAGGGGAAGTCCCCCACACAAGGTTAGGCAAGATACTTACTTCGAACCGGCTCAATATCACTAGAAATCGCGCCTTTTCCACGAGTATCTGACTCCAAATGGCTCAAATCTATTCAATTAAATTACACATCGTAAATAATATTACAAACAACTGATTCCACTATTAAAATTAAAGCTAGGGCGCGAAAATATGTAAAATGACCAAAATGCCCCTCCAGTCAACGTCTTGAAATTGAATAATTTTTACATTTTCAGAACCCTCGTACTCTCACGAGTCTAACCATATAAAAATCTCCCAAATCGGAGGTCAAATGCCCCCTCAAAACCCAATAGTTTGGTCTATGAAGTTTTTACCCCAAATTATCAAGTTTTTTATCCTAAATTCGAATTCCAATGATGTATTTAGCTATATAATGATGAAATATAATGAAAAGGGATCAAGGAAACATTACCAAGTGATTTTCTCTTCAAAACCCACTCAAAATCGCCTTCTCCCGTGCTCTCAAACAATTTTCAAACTTATGGAATTAAACCCTCGAAATTGCTATTTCTGAACAGTCATTTCCGCTTCTGTGGTCCCGCTTAAGCGGAAAACCAACCGCTTCTGCGGTTTTCATTAAAAGGGATAGGGTCGTATCTGCGATAGCTGGGCCGCTTCTGCGTCTTCGCTTCTGCGATGCCTAAGCCGCTTCTACGGCTCCGCTTTAGCGAAAATGGCACCGCTCCTGCGACTTCTGAAGAAAGGGGCATGAGCCCCTTCTGCAACCAAATAGCCGCTTCTGTGATGCTGCATCTCCGGTTCCTAAGCCGCAGATGCAGAAATACCAGAAGAGAGACATTCAACTGCTGCAATAACTTCAAAATTCCTCCGTTAGCCACCCGAAATCATCCCGAGGCCCCTGGAACCTCAAACAAAAGCACCAATACCACCTAATACCTTATTCGAACTTCTACCAATCCTTAAAAAACCTAAAACAACACCAAAAATCCGATTAAATCATAGATTCAAGCCTAAGAACTTCAAATTCCAACAAAACACATTTTCGATCAAAAACCTAACCAAACCTCGCCCGAATGACCTGAAATTTTGCGCACACATCCCAAATGACATGACGGAGCTACTGAAACTTCCAGAATTCCAATCCGACTCTTGGATCAAAAACTCACTATCGGACCGGAAACTTCAAAAATTCAAACTTCGGCATTTTAAGCCTAAATGAGCTACGAGCCTCCAAAATACATTCCGAACACGCTCCCAACCCCAAAATCACCTAATGGAGCTAACGGAACCATTGGATTTCCATTCCGAGGTTGTCTTCACACTGTTCCGAATACGGACCATTTTTAACTCTTAAGCTCTCATCTAGGGACTAAGTATCCCAAAACACCCCGAATCCTGACACCGAACGTTACGGCAAACCAAAATAGCAGAAATGAACTTAGGGGAAGCAGTTAATATGGGATCGGGGTGTGAACTATAAAAACGACCGGTCGTGTCGTTATAGCAGGGGATGTTTTCTACCATGCAGTTTCATTTATATTTTTATCAATATTGATGGTTTTGGGATGGTGCAATGTTCATGATATTAGGATGGTTGAATGTTTCTCTTAAGTATAGCGTATACAGAATTTTGTTAGTAGAAAAGGAAATGGCTCAGGGTGTTTAAGAAGGTAAAAATAGGCTTTGATTTATTTCAGATGGCATGTTGTATAAGATCAAATTTAGAATTGAATCTCAGAATGCTTGTTTGGTATGCTTATGATTTATTCCATTTTAAAAATGCAAAGGTCAAATGCCAAATTAGTATCATATTTCGTATTTTCTTGATTGGGTTTGCATAATGTTCTGAACATTGGGCTCAATGTTGGCCCAGGTGTTAAAGACCACACTTCAGGCGCATATGCAATATTTTGGACGCCTTTTGCTCCTAGTAAAATTGGGCTCATTTGACCCCAAATTTGAATATGTTTGACAATGGTCTGCTTTTGCCCTCTTGGATTTGTTTCGTTGTAAAAATGCAACCCTTTCATTTATTTGGCCTGTGGTGTAGGTGCATTTTTAAAAAGAATGTTGAATTACTTGAATCGATACCTGTTAGTTTTTTACATAAGCCTGAACAAATAATTAGGATCCTTATAGTTCTTTTTTCTTAATTAACTAGGTTCCTTAGTTAATGGAGGTGAGCCGTGCCAAATATAACCTTAAATTTCACGGCCCTCATTTAATTAATCTTGTTTATACTTAGAACTTGAGGCGTGCCATTTAGCTAATTTCCATGGCACTCGCAAAGTTAACAACGCATAGTTGCTTTAGGCACGTTATTTTAATGATATTACCTTCCTAAACTCAGGTGTGTATTTCATGTGACCCAAATCCAAATCCTTATAACGTTGAATAAAAATATGTTTCGGATTGTGGGTGCATTCATGTGATGTGATCCAAAGACATATGTTAAACGACGTTAAATCTTCTTTTAAAAATGAATAAAAGCGGTTAAAAGTTCAAATGCACGTAGGTTCAAAATGTTCTTAAAATCAGATAAATTAATCCGAATATAACAATTAAGCGGCCGTGCTAGAACCACATAACACGGGAATGCCTAACACCTTCTCCTGGGTTAACAGAATTCCTTACTCGGATTTCTGATTCGCGGACTGTAATACAGAGTCAATCTTTTTCTCGATTCGAGATTTGAACCGGTGACTTGGGACAACATAAATTATCCCAAGTAGCAACTCTGTAATTTAATAAAATAAATAAATTCTATTTCGATTGTCCTTTCATTGGAAAAACTCTCTCATATACCCTTCCGGGGGCTGGTAAAAAGGAGGTGTGACAGCTATGGCGACTCTGCTGGGGACTTAACCCAGAACCACTGGTTCAGAGTTAGAAATTCGAGCTTGGAATAATTGTTATATTGGATTTATTTATTATCTGATTTTTATATTTGGGCCTAATGTGCTAAATGTTACTTTTTACTGCTTTGATATTGTTGAATTGTAAATAAATTGTTACGAAACCCTTCTTCTCTCTAAGTCTTCTAAATCACGGAGGAGTGTGCACTTCATGTGACTTCTCTTNCCCCCCCCGGGCTCGAGCTGTCCGCTCAGGTATAGAACAATAAACTCAGGTCTTTAAACCTAGAATAACTCAGCCTCATGTCGGATCCCTAGTAGGAACGTTTGTTTGCATCATGTTCATTTGATTTTGGAGACTCAACACAGGGGTTGGGTCTGTCTAGGATAGGTGTACCAAAAATGAAAGGACTATCCTAATGCATCTTACTTGCTACTTGTGAATTTATTTGCTTCGGATCTTGTCACTACCCAATCACTATACCCGGTCGTGATGGCGCCTCTCGTGAAGAGAAGGCTAGCCAACTAATCCCCAATCATTTCTTTAACACTTATTAAACATACATAGATGGAAATTTCAACTTAAAGAACATTAATTAACAATCTTATAGCCTAACTCAGCCCGACCGGGGTGTCACAAGTCACGAGCACCTAGGAGGATCTTTATTACAATTTCAAAGTCTATAATACATAGAGTAAAATCTGGAAATCAAGAAGAAGAAGCTCGGTGCCGCAAACGCCGGCGGTCACCTTGCCTAGCTACGATAGCAATACCTTCAATCCGCTATTAACCCGCTACTGGGTGATCTATACCTACAAATGCACGCGAGGTGCAGGAAGTAAAGTGAGTACTTCCAACTCAGTGGTAATAAGAGCGAATAATATCTGAGCGATAAGAAAACACGTATGAGCACTCCAAAATGCTATAAAAGACAAAACAACCCTTTGAGAAAATCGTAAAATTGTGAAAATCCTTTAGAAAATCTCAAGCTCAGTAAAAATATCTTTCTAAAAATATCTTCTTCTTTTTTTCAACAGCCAAGCATATAAAGGCTATATTAGATAGTGCAAGTCGGCACATAAGTCAGCCCCTTGGGCACAGCACTCCTTAACATATAACACCAGGGTATCTGGTCAACGAGGCAAGTAATAGCATGTATGCCAATGATATGTGAGTGCTAAATGTCATGCCACGTAGTACAAACAGGAACGAATGCATGAATGAAATGCAATGCACATGACCGCTGCGGCGTGCAGCCCGATCCATTTGGGTACCCGCGCTCACTGGGGTGTGTACAGACTTCGGAGGGGCTCCTACAGCCCAAGCGCAATAATACTGGTTAGTCAATATTACCTGACCGGTCAGCCAATGTTACCTGACCAATTTATATCATACAGTGCCATTGTTACCACTGTTTCAAGTCACATCATACAGTGTCATTGTTACCACTATTTCAAGTCATATCATTCAGTGTCATTGTTACCATTGTTTCAAGTCACTGCTGCGGCGTGCAGCCTGAGCCACCCAAATTCAGTCCGGAAAACATCATAAGCCCCTTAGGCATTTATAAAACAGTAGTCCTCAACCCGAAATAACACTTAAATATCATTTGAGTTTTCAAAACTTAGAAATATGGCTGAGTTTACAAAACAGTATTAAAAACCTTGGTCTGAGACCGTAGGATATGCAAATTATGCTAAAACAGTAATAACAATCCACGAAGGATTCTACAAGTTGGCACAAAGCCCCAAACATGGCAATCAGCCCAAATTATGATGATAACTAGTAATTTAAGTCAAATACGCAGTAAAATCAACAACCGGGATGGAACAAGTCACAATCCCTAACGGTGTTCTACCCCAAACTCATATCCGGCGTGCAAGTCACCTCAATACAGCACTATGATGTGCAAATCCGGGGTTTCAAACCCTCAGGATATCATTCACAAGTATTACTCACCTCGAACCGGCGAAATCTCTAGCCCGCGACGCCTTTGCCCTTCAAACCAGACTCCACGTGCGTCGAATCTAACCAAAAACAAAGCGAATACATCACAATATACTAAGGGAACAATACCCAATCGAAAACAATCAAATTCGGGCACAATTCCCGAAATTACCAAAACCCGAGCCTCGAGCCCACGTCTCGAAATATAGAAATTTTTATATCAATACGATACTTATCTCGCCATGATTCTATACATACCAAATTCACAAAAATCGGAGTTCATTTGACCCCTCAAATCACCATTTTAGAATTTCAATCTCAAGCCCTAATTTCTTACAATTTGGCTATGTTTTCATGAATTTCAAGGATAATTATTCAATAAAATCATGCATTTAACTCATAAAACTTACCTTCAAGTGATCTTGGT
Organism: Nicotiana glauca; assembly: GCA_026770625.1. Classification (NCBI taxonomy): domain Eukaryota; kingdom Viridiplantae; phylum Streptophyta; class Magnoliopsida; order Solanales; family Solanaceae; genus Nicotiana; species Nicotiana glauca. The sequence goes on along the minus strand of MU680625.1, from coordinate 13,229 downwards.
TGAAACTCCCTTCAATCCCCATCCAAAAGCTCTCAAAATTGACTTAAAATGGTGGAGAAATGGCCATTTTTGGGACTTAAAGTCTCTACCCAGTCCCATTTTCCGCTTTATGCTGATAATTTTCCGATTATGCGGACCTTTCCGCTTATGCGGACATTTTTCGCATATCTGGGACCACTTTTGCGGTTCTATTTCCGCTTTTGCAGTCCCGCATCCGTGGTCAATTTTCGCTTATGCGGTTTTGACAGCAACCAGATTCTCCCGACACGGAAATGAGCATAACTCCCTCATACGATGTCCAAATTCGACGATTATTTTTGCTATGGCTCCGAAGTTAGGATACGGATCTAATGGTTCAATAAAAACTTAATTTGGAGCTCATTTACTTAATATGGTACCCCTTTATGCCCAAAGATACGGCGTTGGAACATCAAATAAGAGCGTGATAACAACCCGAAACGCACCCGAGGCCCCCAAGACCTCAACCAAAAGCACCAACGCATCCTAAAACATCATTCATACTTGTTCCAATCATCAAAACACATCTAACAACACCAAAATCATCAATTCTCATCGGATTCAAGCCTAAGTTCTTTAAAAACTTCCGAAATGCACTTTCGATCAAAAACCCAACCGAACGACATCCGAATGACCTGAAATTTTGCACACATATCCAAAATTGCCTAACGAAGCTACAGAAACTCTTGGAATTCCATTCCGACCATCGGATCAAAATCTCACCTATCAACCGGAATTTGCCAAAATTCAAACTTCGCCAATTCAAGCTTAATTCTATACTGGACCTCCAAATTCAATTCCGATCGCATCCTAAGTCACAAATCACCTCCCGAAGCTAACCGAATCATCGGAAATCACATCCGAGCCCTCTAACTCACAAGTCAACTTTTGGTTGACTTTTCCAAAACAAGTCTTCCTTAAAGAGACTAAGTGTCTCATTTTCTACCAAAACCAACCCAAATCAATTCTAACACACCAAACACTGATAACGAAACATGAAGAAACATGAAATGGGGGAAACGGAGCAGTAATACATGAGACGATGGGTCGGTTCGTCACAGATCTGCATGTTGACCGATTTTGAAAAAATGGGAAGAGAATTGAGAGAAAAAAAATAAGAAAATGAAAATATATAATAAAGTACTTAAAAATCAGTGTCCAAAAATATACTGAAACTCTGCCAAAATTTCAAAAAAAGACAGGGGAATTTTCGTTTTGTTTTTTTTTTTTCTAAAAAAAAGAGTAAAAACAAGAAATTTTATTTTTTTTAGAAAAAGAAAAATAGTTGGTTTCATTTTGTCAAAATTGGCAGAACTACGTAAGTTTGATTCTCACCGGATATGGAATACGTAGGCAACCCATATCGGGTTTAACAATTTTTTTTTTAAAAAAATTAGGTAAATAAATATCGTTGTTTTGCCATAATTAAGGTAAATTCTTGTCCAAAATAGCCAAATTTCCCCAAAACGATGCCAGAAGGCCGTTTTTGCGAGAACAGACGGCTTTGGTCATTTCTCAAAATTTTTAGCCGGTTAGCAAATACAACCTTCAAATCTTCTTCGAAGAGCTGAAAGGCAGTATTGACAAAATCGGATATTTTTATAAATTTTTTTGAGGAATAGTGATGATTTTTAAAAAAAAAATAAAAAAAATAAAAAAGTCTGTATTTGTCAGCCAGAGTCTGTTAGTCTATTTTAGGTTGTATTGCCATCTGAATATTAGAGTCTTTTAAAGTCCATTAATAATGTCATAAAATGTGTTGTTGTAATAAATATATTTTTCTTTTATGGAAAATTTGAAGAAAAAAATTCCAAAAAATTTTGTTAGTCATTTTGCACTTATCCGCCAGAACTACGCTCGGTCTGATTTATGCGGGGTCATGATATGTAGGCAATCTCCATAGGATTCGATCATAACAAAATAATAATAATAATAATAAATGAGAGGGGAAAATAAGAGAAAGGATAAAAAAAAAAGGAAAGTATGAGTGTCAATAAAGAGAGATTATAATTAGGAAAAGCTGGGATGATACAAACAACCATGCAAATACATGATAGAACTGGTTAAACTGCTTAGGTGCATTGCATCCCTAATGTGCGTTTGCCTATCTGTTAAAAGCCCTAACACTAATAGGATGCCCTCATTTTGTTCCTCTGGCTTTCACCCATAAAGGTGGTTAGTTTGTGGTTACCGAAATAGTAACTCCTCACTACAACATAAAGCCAAAAGGCAATAGAGGATAACAAAAAAATTGGGCTGGTTGATACCGATGCCCAAAAGCAGTTGGTTGAACAGGACTTTAGCTTGGTTGATGAGGCAAGGATGTTAAGACAGCATATGACAAACATATATCAAGCTTGGGTGACTGAGAAGGCACCACCACCGCCGCCACGTAGTTTCTCAAATCCTGCCCTTACCCAAACTGTGGCATCTCCCAATCACCCTAGTATCTCCATCACTCTTCCTCCAAGTTATGGGAAGCTGAAGAACATAGAACAATCCTTAAGGAACGTGCAAGGGATGGGAGACAAAGTCAGGATGTCTTACCAAGAGTTGTGTACATTCCCAGACGTTCGCCTGCCCGCAGGGTTTAAAGTACCAAAGTTCAACTTGAATGATGAGTGTGGAGATCTGGTAGCCCATCTGAGGGATTATCCCAGTGAAATGAGAAGTAATGGCAAAAAAGATGATTTGTTGATGGAATATTTTAGTAAGAGTTTGACTGGGGCAGCTTTGGAATGGTATAATCGTTAAGATGTCGGTAAGTGGCATACATGGGATGACATGGCTCAAGATTTTATGCGACACTTTCAGAATAATACAGACATTGTCCCAGACCGCTCCTCCATATCTCAGATAGAAAAGAAACCTAAGGAAAGTTTTAGGAAATTTTGGCTCAGATGGAATGAACAAGTTACTCAGGATAATCCTTCCATGGACAGAGAAGATGTTGTTGAGCCCCGCCAACGACAAGGTCTAGAGGTCATTCTTGCTAAATGCTCTTAACCTCCATATCGACCCCGTGGATATCCTTTTAATCCTCTCGACTGCTACTTCTCTCCACAGAACCCCCAAAATCGTACATCACTTCCCCGATATCCCATTCACAATGCACCACCATATGCTCCACATTCCCAAGGCCTGCGATGGCCCGTGCTGCTTCCACAAATGTCTCATTCGTCCCTTCAGGCATATCAACCACCTGCCCGCAAAAGGTTCCAACTGAGGCTAGAGTATAAAATAAAAAGACCACTGAAAAAAGAAAATGCTTTCACACCCATCAGAGAATCTTATACAAGTTTGTTTGAAAAGTTAAAGCATTCTGGCCTGATTGAGCCGCTCCTCGGTTATACTCCAGACCCATATGCAAAAGGCTTTGATCCTACTGTATGATGCATGTACCACTTTAATATCCAAGGGTATAGCATTGAGGATTGTCGTTTCTTGAAAAAGGAAATAGAAAGAATGATTCAAGAAGGAGTAATTGTGATCAATGACGGTGATAGGGAGCATGCGAATTCTCTTAGGAACAAGTTGACTAAAACTGATAATATTGAAGTTTGTAATGTTCTTGGCAATATTGATGCGGAACTCAGTGGCTAAGATGCCGAGCTTAGTAATTGGAAAGATGCTCCTTTCTTGGATAGCCAGGAAGGAGTCTTGGTGGTTTATTTTTTCATTCTGTTGTCTGTGTTATTTCAGGGTTGTAATACATATATTATCTTGTGGATCAACTCCTTCTATCCTTTTATTATGCCTACTGTGTTTAGTCGTAGTAGCTCGTTTAGTGTTGTCTAGTTTTGTTCCAAGGTTGTAACCACAATTCAGTTTGCTTGTTTTGTTGTTCGAACCCTTTCACCATCTGCCTAATACAATATTTTGTTTTCTGTTATTTCTAGTCATTTGTTAGTTTTCTTTTCCTATTATAATCCTTTTCCTATCGACTCTAGTGATATGACATGCACACATAATTCTAGGCTTGGTCTTGAAAGTTAAGTTTAATCATGAAACAATGAAACAATTTTGAGGATGATGGGTACATTGAAAGGAAGTAAGTAAAGAGATTTTGAGATCATTTGAATCTCGAACCATGTGAAATTGGGGCAGATAATTTGAGAAGTTAATAGGGTGGCAAGAATTCATTAAAGGAAAGTGCAACCCGGACAATTTGTAGCAATTAGTTTTGAGTTCAAATGCACCACAAGTAACAAGATAGAGTCAAGGAAGTTTTTTCCGAATTGACAGAGGATACCTTTTGTGAAAAGAGATTTACCCAATGAGGGTTCTGTACTTGACAAGGCGCTAAAGAAAAATGGAAGGCATATTAGTGATAACAATACCGAAGCCCAGTGAGAAATACTATGCATGATCTTCAATTTTCATTTCAAGTTTCATGTGTTGCACTTGGCATTTTCAGGGATTGGGAGGCCCTTTTTTAGCTACCCAAACACTTATACCATTTGATACCCTTTTGAGCATGTGCTAGTTTCTTTGACCTCCCCTCTTTTAGAATCAAGTTTAAAAAAACTGATAGGTTTATTTTAAAAGGTTCATAACAAAAGGAAAATTCAAAAAAAAAAAGAAGGGAAAGGAAAGAAAAGAAAAAGGAAATTAGCAACAACAAAAGTAGTCAGGTGAACTACGTTTGACCTGATTCCTATAGGCAGCCTCACGGTTCGGTCATACCCAATAAAACATTTCATAATCCCACGAAGTCGAGAGTGGGAAATTCAAAAAAAAGATGAGAAAGAGGAAATAGATTCAAATTCCTTATTTTAGAAATTGGGGCAAAGTTTTTAGAATGGATTCCAAAAGTTGTAAATAAATTAAACCCATTGTCTGAGTTATTTTGAGCCTTTGTGATATCCTTTCTGCCTTACCCTGTCCAAAAGTCATAATCCAAAAAGACCTCCCAGATAATCTTTGAGAGTGCTGAGTTTAGCCATGCCAGGGCGTATGATGTGCTTACTATGGTCAAGGTTTTGTTATCTACATAATCGGAGGGAAAAGAAGAAAAGGAAAATGAGAGAGTCTTATCGGTGAAAACCTTCACAGACATCATGAGGCGATGGTCAGTTGAGAAAGGAACAAAATGAGAGAGGATTGATGGTGAAAACCCTTCAGGCACCACAAGTCGGATAAGGATCGTAAATCAGATTGGACAATCGGAGCATTGGAGCCTAGTTTCACGGTTTAGGGGTATAACAAGAGTTGAACATCAGACTTGCTTGATAGAATAGGCTACAGGTGCATGTCATGGTCATTAGAGTTGGTATCCACATAAGATAGGTTTCTACTTTGTAGTTTTCTTGCTAGGAATCATCTCCTTCCTTTGTCCTTTACCCTGTTCCTTTTGTCTTGTCTACTTCCTCTTCCCGAGTCTGTTTGGTTAGAACAAGTGAGAAATGACTTCAAAATTTACCACCAGCTTTCCAATTGCACAAAACGGGATCTGGCTAGCACATCGAAGTAGCATAAGTCAGGAAAGAACAATGTGTGCACTGATCTGGTAACAATCAACATGCCTTGGGGTTCATGTGAAATACAAAATGTTTGGTATATATCAATTCATGAACAATGCAACAGATGGAGGGTGTTAGGTGAACATATCAAAGGTATTTGCTGTGAGTAGATTGACAAAGAAAGTGGATAAGCAGTGATAATCAAGGTCTTCCAAACAGAAATCAAAGTTATCATGGCAAGTGAAGGAGCAATAGACCTCAAGGACAAACCCAGTGGTTTAAGTCGGGAAGGAACAACATGCGCACTGAGTGGGTGGAAAGTGACGTATTTTGGGATTCATGTGAAATGCAAAGGTTCGGTAAATGTCAATTCATGATAAAATGCCAACAGATAGAGGATGTTGGGTTTGAACGGATCGGAGGTATTTTCTAAGATAAGGGTAGCAGAGAAAGCGGTTAGTCAAAAAACAAGCAAGGCCTTCGGGTGGAAATAAAAGTTATCATGGGAAGTGAAAGAAAAACCACCCCCAGCAAGAGTGCCACAACTAATCACCACATTTTAAACTGACGAGATTTTTCTTTGATTTGAAACAGGGGCAAAGATTTCATTTGTTACGGAGAAACCCTCTGCGAGAAAGAGCAAGTACCAAATAGGTTTGATCATATAAATTTTCAGGACCCTCCTGGAAAATAGGACTTGGTTAAAGTTTAAAATAAGCATGAGTAGCAAAATTTAACATAAACATACCCCCAAAAAGAAATACCACCTTCCCCCCAGAAGAAACACCATCTTTTTCACATTTTTCCCCTGATTTAATTGGGAGTTTTCAGGACCCTCCTGAATAATGGGACATAGCTTTAAGAATTCCATTAAGTAACAAGATTTAGCATAAGTGTTGCTGTAAGGAAGTTTAAGTCAGCCGTAAAAGTTGTCACTTATAAGATAAGATTTGATTTGAAATTTTCAGGACCCTCCTGGATAATGGGATGTAATTTTAAGACTGTCTTAGATAGAAATATTCCACAGAAGTCACACATTTAGGAAAATATAAAATTGTCATTGGGATCTAGCTTACAAATTTTTAGAGATATTTGGTAACATGATTCAATTAACACTCATGGATGCGCCCAACTATCAAACTGGGGCAGAAAATTTTCTTTTGTTTTTGTCTATTTTGTTGAAGTCAGGTGCCCATCTGAAGAATAGGGAAGACAACACAGGTTTTAGGATAAAAATAGAAGTTGAAGTTTTAGAAATCAGGCGTCCACCTGGAGAGCAAGGGAATACAGTCAAAGTTTTGTAAATCAAGCGCCCACCTGGAGAGCAAGGGAATACAGTTGAAGTTTTGGAAATTAGGCGCGCACCTGGAGAGCAAGGGAATACAGTTGAAGTTTTGGAAATCAGGTGCCCACCTGGAGAGAAAGGGAGTACAGTTGAAGTTTTGGAAATCAGGCACCCACTTGGAGAGCAAGGGAATACAGTTGAAGTTTTTGGAAATCAGGCGTCCACCTGGAGATCAAGGGAATACAATTCAACTCAAGAAATCAGGATCCCACCTGGAGAAGAAGTACAATTCAAATTTCAGTAATCAGGAGCCTGCCTGGAGAATAAAGGGAAGCAATTAAAATGTCAGTAATCAGGAGCCCGCCCGAAGAACAAAGGGAAGAAGCAATTCAATTTCAAGTAATCAGGAGCCCGCCTGGAGAACAGAGGAAGGAAACAATGGTCAAGGGAAGACGTTTAAAGGATTAGCAATCAAGTACCCGCCTGAAGAAAGGAGAAAGTATCTCAAGAGTTTGATGTAGGTCAGCAACAAAGGAACTTCTGTAGGAAAATACAAGTCGACAAGGCAACAACAGTCGCAAGATTAAGTTTGAGAATAAATATTTGTAATTCATAGATCATAACTTAGTCTAGCTTCTTTATTTTTGTCATGGTGTAATAACGAGGTCAGTAAGCAGTAGTAGCAGCAACAACAACAGTGAGATCACAGGTTCATGGTAGTCCCAGCTACTAAAACTTCCTGAACTACATTGACCCGATTTCTTTATAGCCAAGTATATGTAGGAAAACTTTGAAGCAGAGGTTCGGTCAAATCTTTCAAAAAATGCTTCCCACGGAGTATTCAAACGGGCAAAAATCGTTCGTATCCGCTCATTTTATCTTTGCACGAAAACTCTTCGTGTTTTCAGACAAAGGGGGCAGCTGTGAGCACGTGATTTTTGCCTCACACGAATTACTCCAAAAGAATTCCCAAAATTAGATATTTTTCTTTGATTATGTGTTATTCTAGGAATTACTGTGCAATTTTCCTGATTGTTTGCATATTTAATTTTATTAATGCATTAAAAATACAAAATATAGCATCTAAACTTAGGATTTGATTTTACCTTTTATGGAATTAATTAATAATTAGGTGTTTTACAAAAATAAAAAAATTCAAAAAAAAATAATAACATATTTTTGTATTTGAGTCAAATTTTGTGATTTTCTTTTAATTTAGTATTGAATTATTTGTGATAATTATTATTTAGAGTTAATTAATATATTTAAGTTAATTTGGGTTTTATAATTTAATTTAGATTTTTATTTTTGATTTTGGGAAAAGAAGAAAAAGAATTTTTGAAAAAATGAAGAGAAATGAAACTGAAAGAGAAAAGAAACAGGCTGGGTTGCTTTGATAAAATTACACAGGCCCAAATCCTTGCACCCGGTTGAACCAGACTCATCCCATCCCAATCCGTTCCCCAACCCTGTCCGTCTGTAGCCCAACCAAACAACACCGTTTCAGGCGTCTCAATCTGGACCTTTGAATTAATTTGATCGAACGGTCCCAAAGCCTTCACCCAATACCCAACCCGACCCGTCCACCCAATGCCCGGTCCGCCCCAGCACCCACTTAGTCAAAACGATCCCGTTTGTGATTAGTGATTCAATCGGAGCTGTTGAATTCCAATTATCCAACGGCCCAAATTAAATCTCTGGTTTAATATACCCAAAACCCTTACCCCTATCCCAAATCAAACTCCCCCTCACTCGTCTCTCACCATCTTTAGAGACGCCTCTGTAACGCCACCGCCAGCCGCCACCAGAAATTGCCTCACGGCAGCGGCAAGTCTCCAATGACCACCAAATCAATACCAAACAACCACCTCACTCCCCTTTTTCCAAATCTGTGCTTCACTTCCTTCGAATCTGCTTAGAACTCATCGAATATCAATTTGAAGGGATAAACCCTAGCGCTTCCCTAAGATTCTCTGGTGGCGGCGCCAACCCCAATTACCACCAAATTTATACCCCGGAACCCCCAAACCCCCCTCATTCCAAATAACCGCTTAGTTTCCTTCGAATCTAACCTTCGAATCTACCTAGAATTCTTCGAATATCAAATCTAATTCGAAGCCCTAGAACCCTAAATTCTAACCAGTTCAGGAAAGGTCAAATTGCCGGATTTTTTGGCTTATTCAAGTGTGTTTCAACACAAAATAATGACTCTCATTTGTTCTCCACCAAAGAATAAATGTTTGGCCTTATTTTGGGTTGAATCATAATATTAATTCCAAGTTCGAACCTAATTGGTAAGTTTATTCTTTCCTTTTTACTTTCTTTCTTTCTCTTCACTTCTTCTCTTAGTTTAAATCAGTCGAAAATCGACTAAGTTTCTGCCAAGCCAAAAATTCGTGTGTTTGTTTTCGTTCATTCATTATTTTCTAGGCTTAATCACTTATTGTGTTTTGTGTGACCGTTTATTGAATGACTTGATGATTTCCTGGTTCACAGACTCAATTTGGCTTCCGATTAAAATAAATGTAATAATTTAATCCTGCCTTAACTGATAGTTTAGAGTTTGTTTAAATTTCGTTTATTCTAGTTTCAGGATGTAATTGAGTTTTGTTTACATTTTTTTGATTGAAAGTTCAATTTATTTCTCTGGTATTTAGGTTCATTAGTTAACTTATTGTTAATAACAATCAGTTTCCTAAGGTCTGGTTGTAATTTGGTTTCAAATTCGTAGGATTTTCCTCCTTCTGTTAAGTTTCATTAATTACGTTTGTGAATTAATTCTGAAAGTGAAAGCTTTAAGATTAGAAGGATAGGCTATCCTCTGCATTAGCTCCTATTTCAAGATAATTTCCGTAAATTCCATGGTTTAACATGATTCAACAACTATTTTTTATTTTCATTGGGTTTCAATCCAGCTGAAAGTCTCAGTTCATTTACTTATTGTTGTTGATGTTGTGATAATTCAGAACTTAAGAGATTGTTAAAAACAAAAACCTACGGGTAATATTAGGGAGTGTATAATAAAAAGGGTATTCACCTAATTGAAATTTTTTTGTAATGGTAGGGTTAGAATTATACTAACTAGGTTAAGTGGACAATTAAGAATAAAAATGTGAATTGGTAATGGAGAAGGCACTAAGCTGAATGCCTATTTAAAGGGGCTAAAAACCAACACATAGACACACATAGAGACTGAATTCAGAAAATACAAAAGATATTTTGAAAAAAATACTTAAAAATACAGAGAGTTTAGAGGTAAAAAAGGCTGAAATTTAGAAAAAAGGACACACACAGGAATAGGATGAAATACTGAAAGATAGAGAACAAGAGCGAACATATAGAGAAAATTACACAAGAATACTCCGAAAATCTGAACATTAAAATAGCTAAGAAATCCATAGAAAGTTATTGTTCTATTGATATCCTTCTTTGATTTTTCTTAGTCTCTAATTGCTGAAAGTTGATGGAGTTGGTGTTGGTTACTTGGTTTTAATTTTCTAAATCACTCTGTTGGTTTTAAATTTCTGGAAAACTTCTGAAAACTGAGAATTTGGTGATAAAGTGAGTTGAGCTTGGGTATAAAAAAGCTTGGTTTAGTTTGTTGATTGGTTCATTGTTCTGTCGAGTCTTTATTTTTCTGAAGGGATCTCACTGTTTCATTGCTGGGTGGTTTGGACATGGGCTGTTTGCTAGTGTTTACTGTTGGTCTGCTCACTTCCCTCTTTTGTTTTCATTTTCAGGTACATGCTCTTGAGCCTGAATGGTTTGTGAAGTTGATTTGCAGAATGAAATGAAAAGTAGTCTTAAAACATAGTTTTAGTTTGTTCTGATTCAGTAGTATTATTTTGATTTTATCCTCTTGATTTGATATGTCATATTGGTTAATTGAGTTTAGCTTGAATAAATAAGCTTCTACTATTGTATTTAACTTAGGACTATCATGGAGTGGGATAATTTATTTGGTTGAATCATGTAGTTTAGATTCTACAGACTAAACTTGTAGTATGGATTGCAGGGGATGTTTTCTACCATGTAGTTTCATTTATATTGTTATCAGTATTGATGGTTTTGGGATGGTGCAATGTTCATGAGATTAGGATGGTTGAATGTTTCTCTTAAGTATAGCGTATACAGAATTTTGTTAGTAGAAAAGGAAATGGATCAAGGTGTTTAAGAAGGTAAAAATAGGCTTTGATTTATTTCAGATGGCATGTTGAATACGATCAAATTTAGAATTGAATCTCAGAATTCTTGTTTGGTATGCTTATGATTTATTCAGTTTTAAAAATGCAAAGGTCAAATGCCAAATTAGTAGCATGTTTCGTATTTTCTTGATTGGATTTGCATAATGTTGTGAACTGTGACAACCCGACCCGTCGTCTCATGTTTTTCCGCCCTATTTCCCCCATATTGTGTTGCTTCAAGTTTCAACGTCAGTATTTGAGTTGATAGGGTTGAATGGAATTGGTTTTAGTTGGAATGAGGCACTTAGCCTCTTAGAAGGAAGCTTGTTTTGGAAAAGTCAACCAGAAGTTGACTATATAGTTAGAAGGCTCGGATGGGAATTCCGGTGATTTAGTTAGCTTTGGGGGATGATTTGTGACTTAGGAGTGCAATCAGAATTGATTTTGGAGGCTCGGTGTGGAATTAGGCTTGAATTGGCGAGTTTTTAATTTTGGTGAATTCCGGTTGATAGGTGAGATTTTGATCCGAGGGTCGGAATGGAATTCCGAGAGTTGCAGTAGCTTCGTTGGGTGATTTTTGATATGTGTGCAAATTTTCAGGTCATTCGGACATCGTTTGGTTGGATTTTTGATCGAAAATGCATTTTGGAAGTTCTTGAAGAACTTAGGCTTTGATTTGGTAAAATTTGATGATTTTTATGTTAACGGTAGTGTTTTGATGGTTCGAGCATGTTTGAATAAGGTAATAGATCGTGTTTGTGCTTTTGGTTGATGTCCCGGGGGCCTCGTGGTGAATTCGGGTGGTTGAACGAGAGAATTTGAAGTTGGAAGTTTTGCTGGTTTTGTTGCAGCAGGTATTTCCGCATCTGCGGAAGGGAGGCCGTATCTACGGCTTTGTATAAGCGGAAGAAGTTCCACAGGTGAGAAAAGGTGAGGGTTCAGTAGTTTCCGCATAAGCGAAAGTCTTGACAACAGGAGCGGTATCGCAGGTGCGAGTTTTGGACCGCAGAAGCGGTCATGCCCCTTAAGCGAAAGTCCGCAGAAGCGGAAAGAGACCGTAGGAGAGGTAACCGCAGAAGCGGTTGTGTGGCCACAGAAGCGGATAGTTGCCTTAAGTGAAAGGTCCGCAAAAGAGGACGTTGACCGCATAAGCGGAAGCCGCAAAAGCGGTATTGGATCCGCAGAAGTGAAAATCGACCTGGGCAGAAGGGTTTTAGTTGATATTTTATCCGCGAACCTATGTTATTTTTCCTCCATTGTTGAGCGATTTTGGAGCTTGGGAGAGCTATTTGAAGAGGGATTCAAAGAGGATTGATTGGAGGTAAGTTCCTTAGCCTAAATACACGAGATTATGTTAGATTTAACATGGAAATTGGTTGAAATTCACCAAAAAGGGGTAAAACTACGGCTTGAGTTTTTGACAATTTCAAATTGGAATTTGATAGGTCATTTGAGCTCAGATTTGGGAGTTTTTGGTATGTATGGACTCGTGGAGAGACGAGGAATCCGGTAATGTAACTTTTGTAATTTTCGAGAATCGGGCCCGGATCTCGAGTATTGCTAGTTTCGAGATTTTTGATATTTTTCGATTGTTTTCAATTGGGTATTGTTCCCTTAGCATATTGTAATGCATTCGCTCTGATTTTGGTTAGATTTGACACACATGGATGCCGAATTGAGGGGAAAAGGCATCGCGAGCGAGGAATTTCATCGGTTCGAGGTGAGTAATACTTGTAAATGATATCCTGAGGGTTTGAAACCCCGAATTTCGCACATCATAGTGCTGTATTGAGGTGACTTGCACGCCGGATATGGGCGTGGGGTAGAGAACCGTTGGGGTACTGTGACTTGGTCCATCCCAGTTGTTGATTTTTACCGCGTATTTGACTGAAATTATTTGTTATCATCATAATTTGGGCTGAATACCGTGTTTGGGGCCTTGTGCCGACCTGTAGAATCCTTAGGGGATCTTTATGTGTTTTTCCTTACTTGTGTGCATAACATAAATTCTCAGTCATGTTTTCAAATATTAAGAACAATATAATAACTGTGTTTTATACATGAACCTTAAATGAAAAGGATATGAGGGCTGAGATCCCTATAGTATGTCACGCCCGATTGGCTGTGGACTTATCTGACTGAGATGGGTCGGGGACCCAGTGGTGAAGATGTTTCCTTGATATGGATCGGGCTACATGCCGTAGAGATTATTATATATTGATATTGAGGCCGAGAGCCTGTTTTATGCCAATACCTGGTTGATATTGCGCTTGGGCTGTA
>MU680621.1:3711-54129 GCA_026770625.1 Nicotiana glauca | reverse complement strand
AAATGAAGGAAATAGAAAGTATTATGATTAATCCCTTGCCGGGATGGTTTGAGTATATTGATTATTCTCCCTTGCCGGGATTTAGCTGTTAATTGTGTAATTACCTTGCCGGGACATTTCGTATTATTTGTTTATCCTCTCGCCCCGTTCGGTTATGATTGCTATTTGGGTGAGGGAGAGTGATAATGCACGAAGGGTTATTCCGTGCCATATTCTGATTATAATGCACAAAGGGTCATTCCGTGCCATGTTTTGATTATATTTGCACGAAGGGTCATTCCGTGCCATGCTTTGATTATATTTATGCACGAAGGGACATTCCGTGATCTGATTTGATTATAATTGCACGAAGGATCATTCCGTGCCATGATATAAGAGTTATATGAGAGAAAGTATGAAGGGAGATGCCGTGCACTTTATTTGATTGCTTTTGGTGAGAATGAGGGTAAAAGCACGAAGGTTGAAGCCATGCAACTGTTGATTTCCTGCTTTCATTAATTATTGTTATTGCCCTATTTCTTACTTAAATTGTTGAATTTATAACCAGACTATACTTCCCCATAGTATGCTTCCCTCCCTCTTAACTGTTTAATTTATGTATTCTTTCCTTTTGTTGCATATATATATTGAACTGCACAGGTTGATTTGGTAGTCCTGTCTAGCCTCGTCACTATTTCGCCAGGGTTAGGCCAGGCACTTACCAGCATATGGGGTCGGTTGTGCTGATGCTACACTTCTGTGAAATTTTGTACAGATCACGATACTGGAGCAGCTTTTGGACCACAGCAGTAGGATACTGATTGGGAGCTGACTTTAGTCCAAGGACTTGCGAGGTAGCCTAGCTGGCGTTCGTAGGCCGAAGTCCCCTTCTATGTTTTCAGTTTGTTTTCATTGTACCGAGACAGACATTTACGTATTTCTATTTAGACTTGTTTCGTGAGATAGCAACACTAGTCTTGGGTAGAGAAATGTTAAACTTCCGCAATTTGGATTTTTCAGTTATCTATGTTTTAAAGACTTCCGCTTTTATTTAAATGACTCGTTATTATTATTATTGTTGGGTTGTTATCAGGAAATGTTTAAATGCTTAGCTTGCCTAGCTCCGATTGTAGGCGCCATCATGACTCCCGATGGTAGAAAATTCGGGTCGTGACACTAAGTATAACAGATTTTTCAAAGTTAAAGTTAAGACCAAGAGTGGTAAATAATGTATCAAATAGTTATACAACCCAAAAATAACTGTCTTCTAACGTGTGTGCCAGAACCTGGTATCACAAGCTACGGGCAACTAGTAGAATATACACAAAAGAATAATATACTATCCTACTGTCTGAATCAGGATAGACAGAAACAAAAGTACAGAGAAAGACTTCTTCGGCTGCGGATCGGCATGGAAGAGAAGCAACTCACCGTAGAAGTCCCAGATGTGCTCACTGATACGCACAAGAATGATGTCCAGATCCACTTGCCTCAAATCATGTACATTTAAGTACAGAAGCATAGCATGAGTACATAACAACATATACCCAGTAAGTATCCCGTCTAATCTCGAAGAAGTAGAGACGAGAAGTTGACTCGATACTTACTAAGGTCAAATAATATATATATATATATATAAGTATAATGTGTTCAAATCATGGAAGTCACAAGTATCAACAGTTTATGGCAAGCGGCATAAGTCAAGTACCTCACTGCATTTAAATTTACAATTTATCATATTTGGGACCATAGCAAAACAAGGCAAGTGTAAGTTTCCACACAATTAAACATGCGCACATAGTACCGAGGCGATGGCCCAAACCAATAGAAATAAACTGTGCACTTACAAAGGGTAGACGGCGCGCTTATAGATGCATCTATTCATACCGAGGTGATCGGCCCGATCCATAAGTATTAGGCAATATGAAGAACACGCACAAAGGCACATTTAGAGTCAAGTATATCATACAATGTTCAACAAGTGTGCAAGTTGCTTTTTCTTTCTTTCAAGTCTCTAATGCATCCTAAATGATCTCATTAGACAAATAATCGGGAGGTTCTCATAAACAAAGCATGATGTGGGTCCTAAACTACCCGGACAATTAATATAATAGTAGATACGCCCGGACTCTCGTCACTTGGTGCGTATGTAGCCCCCGCATTTAGCAATAATTATTCATTCATTAATCCTATGGGGACAATTCCCTCTTACATGGTTAGTAAGGAGACTCTCCTCGCTCCGAAGCGCACTTCCAATACTAAGAATAAGCCCAAACCCTCAATTCGAAGCCGAACGAGCACAACTAATTAAAAATAAAGCAAGCATTAGTCAATAAAGTCTTATAAGGTTTAATTCTAACGATTTAAGTGATTTCCCAACCTTTCCCACAAGTTTCCTAAATTCCGACCCTGGGCCCACGTGCCCGGATTTCGATACTTTTCAAAGGAAGTTGTTCTCTATCACCTAAGGATCACTAATATATGATTTATAGTTCATTACATAACAAATTACATGATTAAATCTTAGTTTTATCAAAACCCTAGGTCTAGCTCTAACCCTTGATTTTTACTTAGTTTTTAGTGTTAAATCTACCCGATGTTCATGTATTTGAACTAAAGATGAGTGGGGATTACTTACCTTGCAATGTTATGTTGAAACACCCTCTTTGGAAGCACCAAAATTGCCTAAGTGTGGAATGAGAAATGATAAAAATGGCTTTGAGTTCGAATTAAATGAACCCCTCTGGCCAGCTGTTTCCGCTTCTGCGGAGTCCGCTTCTGCGGATACTAGGCCGCTTCTGCGGTTCTGGCCCAAGATGGATGGACCGCTTCTGCGGTCGAACTGCCGCATATGCGGAACCGCTTTTGCGGTTCCAGGACCACTTCTGCGATCTTTCTCCTGGGCTGCCTTGGCCGCTTCTGCGGTGTCCAGACCGCATCTGCGGTCCCGCTTCTGCTGTCCAAGAACCGCAGATGTGGTTATGACAGAAGCAGCAAACTTCAGTCATTTTCCAAGTTCCAACTTCACTCGAGCCTTGCTCATTTGACGCTCGGGGCTGCCGTGCCCCGCCCGAACACACCGACAAGTCTGAAATCACGAGGCGGACCTACTCGAACCCTCGGATCACTAAAAATCACGTTAAATATAGGAATCACGTCCCAAAACCAAATGAATCAAACTATTGAACTTCAAGTTCTTAATTCTCTCCTAACGGGTCAAAATGCCCTTAAACTACTCGGATTGACACCAAATTTTACGGGTAAGTCTTAACTGATACTTCGGACTTGTACCAAGTTTTGAAATTGAAATCCGAGCCCGACACCTAGGAAATCATTAATTACTTAGTTTATTTGAATCTTTAAAACTTCAATTTACAAATTTCACATAAAAATTCATTACTCGGGCTAGGGACCTCGGAATTCAATTCTGGGCATATGCCCAGGTCCCATATTTTCCCATGGACCCTTCGAGATCATCAAATTACGAATCCGGGTCTGTTTCCAAAGAAAGTAGACCAAAGTCAAACTTGGCCTTTTTTATAAAACTTAAAGAAGCAAATGGACATTTTCTTACTCAAAACTTTTCCAACTTCCGAACTACCTGTCCCCGCAAGTCATAAATTAGTTAAAGCAAGTACGGAAAGTTTTATTCAAGGGAACGGGGGTTCTAAAATGCAAAACAACCAATCGGTTCATTACATTCTCCACCTATTAAACAAACGTTTGTCCTCGAACGGGCATAGAAAAGCACCTGGACTGCTGAATAAGTGGGGATATCTGCTCCGCGTGTCCTCCTCGGACTCCCAGGTCGCCTCTTCAACAGGTTGGCCCCTCCACTGGACCCTTACCGCAGAAATCCTCTTGGACCTCAACTGGCGATCCTGTCTATCAATAATGGCAATTGGCTCCTCCTCGTAGCCCAAGCTCTCATCTAACTAAATGGTACTGAAATCCAACACATGTGATAGGTCGTCATGATACTTCTGAAGCATCGATACATGTAAAGCTGGATGAACTCCCGATAAACTGGGAGGTAAAGCAAGTTCATAGGCAACCTCTCCAACTCGCCTCAACACCTCAAAGGGACCAATAAACCTTAGGCTTAGCTTTCCCTTCTTCCAGAACCTCATAATGCCATTCATTGGAGAGACTTTCAAGAGAACCTTCTTGCCAACCATGAATGATACATCACGTGCCTTCTGATCCGCGTAACTCTTCTGTCTGGACTGAGCTGCGTGGAGTCTCTCTTGAATCAACTTTACCTTATCCAAGGCATCATGTACCAAATCTGTACCAAATCTGTACCAAGTAAATTAGACTCACCAGGCTCAAACCACCCGATAGGAGAACGGCAATGCCGACTATATAAAGCCTCATACGGGGCCATCTCTATGCTGGACTGATAGCTGTTATTGTATGAAAACTCTGCCAAGGGCAAGAACTGATCCCACTGCCCTCCAAAGTCAATCACACATGCTCTATGCATATCCTCTAAGATCTGAACTGTCCGTTCTGACTGCCCGTCGGTATGAGGATGGAATGCCGTGCTAAGTTCTACACAGGTCCCCAACTCACTCTCAACAGCTCTCCAGAAATGGGAAGTGAACTGAGGGCCTCTGTCTGATATGATGGAAACCGGCACACCGTGCAACCTGACTATCTCCCGAATGTAAATCTGAGCATATCTCTCCGCTGTATAAGTAGTCGCCACTGGAATGAAATGGGCCGAATTGGTCAAATTATCCACAATAACCCACACTGAGTCAACCTTCCGCAAAGTCTGCGGCAAACAAACCATGAAATCCATGGTGATGCGCTCCCACTTCCACTTTAGAATGGGCATCTGCTGAAGTAGGCCACCTGGCCTCTAGTGCTCATACTTTACCTGCTAGCAATTTAAACATCTAGCTACATACTCTACGATGTCCTTCTTCTTCCTCCGCCACCAGTAATGCTGTCTCAAGTAACGATACATCTTCGTGGCACCCAGATGAATGGAGTACCTCGACCTGTGGGCCTCTTCTAGAATCCTCTCTCTCAAGCCATCAACATTAGGAATGCATACATGGCCCTGAAGCCGTAACATACCATCCTTGCCAATAGAAATCTCCTTGGCACCTCCCTAAAGTACCGTCTCTCTAAGAACCACCAAATGTGGATCATCGAACTATCGGGCCTTAATCTGCCCCAATAATGAAGACTGAGCAACCACACATGCTAGAACTCAGCTGGGCTCTGAAATGTCCAATCTCACAAGCCTGTTAGCTAAAGACTGGATGTCCAAAGCTAATGGTCTCATCTAAGTAGGAATGAATGCCAGTCTACCCATACTCTCCGCCTTTCTGCTCATGGCATCCGCGACCACATTCGCCTTACCTGGATGATAAAGAATGGTAATGTCATAATCCTTTAGTAACTCAAGCCACCTGCGCTGCCTCAAATTAAGATCCCTCTGCTTGAACAAATGCTGCAAGCTGTGATGATCGGTATAAATCTCACATGACACTCCATACAAATAATGCCTCCATATCTTAAGAGCATGGACAATCACCGCCAACTCTAGATCGTGCACGTGGTAATTCTTCTCATGAACCTTCAACTGATGTGAAGCATATGCAATAAATCTCCCCTCTTGTATCAATGCACATCCCAAGCCAACACAAGAAGCATCGCAATATACCGTATACGTCCCTGTACCGGAAGGCAACACAACAACTGGTGCTGTAGTCAAAGCCGTCTTGAGCTTCTGGAAGCTCTCCTCACAATTATCGGACCAATAGAAAGGAGCACCCTTTTGGGTCAATCTGGTCAGAGGTGATGCAATAGATGAAAAGCCCTGAACAAATCGCCGGTATTAACTTGCTAACCTCAGGAAACTCCTGATCTCGGTCACTGAAGTAGGACACGGCCAAACCTGAACTGCCTTAATCTTCTTGGGATCCACTTTAATACCCTCTCCCTACACTACATGCCCCAAGAATGTCACTGACTCTAGCCAGAACCCACATTTGAGAACTTAGCATAAAGCTCCTGCTCTCGCAAGGTCTGAAGCACTACTCTCAGACGCTGCTCATGCTCCCCCAGGCTACGTGAGTATATCAAAATGTTGTCAATGAAGACGATAACAAAAGAATCAATATAAGGCCTGAACACCCTATTCATCAAGTCCATAAATGCCACCGGAGCGTTAGTCAGGCCAAATGACATCACCAGAAACTCATAGTGGCCATATCTAGTCCTGAATACGATCTTCGGAACATCTGAATCTCGAATCTTCAGCTGATGATACCCTGACCTCAAGTCAATCTTAGAGAACACCCTAGCACCCTGCAGTTGGTCAAATAAATCATTAGTATGGGGCAATGGATACTTGTTCTTGATGGTGACTTTGTTGAACTGGTGGTAATCAATGCACATCCGCATAGTCCCATCCTTCTTCTTCACAAATAGAACTGGTGCACCCCAAGGCGATACACTGGGCCTACCAAACCCTTTTGCTAACAACTCCTCCAACTGCTCCTTCAGCTCCTTAGGATCCATACGGTATGGTGGGATAGATATAGGCTGAGTGCCTGGAGCCAAATCAATACAGAAATCAATATCACGATCCGGAGGCATGCCAGGAAGGTCAGAAGGAAAAACATTGACAAACTCTCGGACTACTGGCACTGAATCAATCATCGGAGACTCTGCGGTGGTGTCTCGCACATAAGCTAAATAAGCCAAACACCCTTTCTCAACCATGTGTTAAGCCTTTAGGAAAGAAATAACCCTGCTAGGCGTATCAACTGTGGAACCCTTCCACTCCAATCTCGGCAATCCTGGCATCGCTGGAGAAACAGTCTTGGCATGGCAATATAGAATGGCGTGATATGGAGATAACCAATCCATGCCCAGGATCACCTCAAAATCGATCATATCGAGCAACAGAAGATCTGCTCTAGTCTTAAAACCACAGAAAGTAACCACACAAGACCGGTAGATCCGGTCCACTACCACAGAATCAGCCACGGGAGTGGACACATGAACAGGAATATCCAAAGGCTCAAGAGAAATGACCAGGAATCGAGCAAACAAAGATGACACATATGAATAAGTAGACCCCGGATCAGATAACACCGAAGCATCCCTACCGCTGACGAAAATAATACCTGTGATGATGGCCTCTAAGGCCAATGCATCTGGCCTAGCTGGAAAAGCATAGAACCTAGCCAGAGCATCGGCTGACTGGCCTCCACCTGTCTGAGCAATAACGGGCTGACCTCTACCCGTCTGACCTCCCCCTCTGGGATGGCCTCTACCAGTCTGACCTCTACCTCTAGGTGTCTAGGCTGTTGGTGCTGGAGTCATGGGCTGCTGCCCCTGCTGCACTACCTTGCCCCTAAGCCTGGGGGAGGATCTCCTCATGTGACCAGGGTTTCCGCACTCAAAACAATGCGGTGCAGCAACCTGTTGCCCTGATGACTGTCCCTGATGACTCGTAGATCCTGTAGGGGAAGCCTGGATAGCCGGTGGATGATACGAACTCTCCGGAATAGTAGTGAAGTAGGAACCAGAAGAACCCTGAGGACCTGAATACCCACTGGAGGACCCCTGAATAGCTGGTGGGCGGTAGGAACTCTCTGGCATGGCACTAAAATAGGGGTGTGCTGGAGCACCCCGGGCGGGAGGTGGTGGTGCTGAAGATGGGGGCCTACTGGGCTAACCCCACCCATACTGACCTCCGCCCTTAGCTGGGGCACCTCTGAACTCTCCAAAGAATTTGGCTCTCTTGTCCTGCTGTATCTGCTCTCTACCCCTCTGGCGATACCCCGCAATCTAGCGAGCAATCTCGACCACAAGCTGATACTCTGTACCTATCTCCACCTCTCGGGCCATAACCGATCGAATACTGGGCTGCAACCCAACGACAAACCTCCGCACTCTCTCTGCATCTGTAGGGAGTATCATAAGTGCATGGCGGGATAACTCAGAAAACCTCGCATCATAGTCGGTCACAGACAACTGAACCTGCTTAAGGTTCTCAAACTGATACCGCATCTCTTCCCTTTTAGAGGGCAGAATATACCTATCCAGGAACAACTGTACGAATTGACCCCACGTGATGGGAGGAGAACCGGCGGGCCTACCAAGAACATAGGACTGCCACCATCTACGAGCCTTGCCCTCAAGCTGAAAAGTAGTGAAGTCGACTCCATGCGATTCCAATATCCTCATAGCGTGCAGTCTGTCCCTTTCCCTATACCTGTCGATGAAATCCCGAGCATCCTCATGACGCTCACCCCCGAACACTGGAGGGTGAAGTGTAGTCCATCTGTCTGGCCTGGGCTGGGGCGCCACTGTAGCAACTGGCTGAACCCCATCTGCGAGTAGTGCACCCAGAGTCTGATATACCGCAGCTGCATGACCTGGAGCCTGAGCAGTAGGGGTCTGTGCTCCCCCTCCTGCCTGTGAAGCAGCTGGGACTGCTAGAAATAAACCAGCCCCAGTCATAGTGTCCATGAACCGTAGCATGTGGCCCATGACCTCCTAAAATCCTAGCACAGTCATAAAATCCATCGGAGTAGGCACAGCTGCGGGCACCTTACCTTGCTCCTCAATAATGGGATCCCTCGCATGATCTGTTGGTGGTGCATCTGGAATAGCTCTGGGACTCCCGCGTCCCCAACCACGGGCCGGTGCCCTCCCCCGTCCTCTACCTCGACCTCTAGCAATGGGAGGAGCAGCTCCTCCCGGGTTCGGAAAGTCGGCGGTACGAGTCCTCACCATCTGTGAGAGAATAGAAGAGGGAAATTTAGTACACTGACCACTGCACGATAGAAATGAATAAAGAGTTGTTTTTCCTAATACCCTATAGCCTCTCGAAGATAAATATAGACATCTCCATACCGACCTACATGACTCTATCAGGCTTGCCCATAACCTTGTGAGACCTACGTGAACCTAATGCTCTGATACCATGTTGCCACGACCCATTTTCCATAATAGGTTATGATGGCGCCCGACGCCATTGTCAGGCCAGCCAACGCGGAAGTATAATTAAGTTCTCATTTTTTTTCCTTTTTCCAAAAACTAAGAATAACAGATTTTTCGAAGTTAAAGTTAATACCAAGAGTGGTAAATAATGTATCAAATAGTTATACAACCCAAAAATAAATGTCTACTAACGTGTGTGCCAAAACCTGGTGTCACAAGCTACGAGCAACTAGTAGAATATACACAAAAGAATAATATACTATCCTACTGTCTGAATCAGGATAGACAGAAACAAAAGTACAGAGAAAGACTTCTTCGGCTGTGAATCGGCATGGAAGAGAAGCAACTCACCGTAGAAGTCCCAAATGTGCTCACTGATACACACCAGAATGATGTCCAGATCCACCTGCCTCAAATCCTGTACATTTAAGTACAGAAGCATAGCATGAGTACATAACAGCATGTACCCAATAAGTATCCCGTCTAATCTCGAAGAAGTAGAGACGAGAAGTTGACTCGATACTTACTAAGGTCAAATAATATATATATATATATAAGTATAATGTGTTCAAATCATGGAAGTCACAAGTATCAACAGTTTATGGCAAGCGGCATAAGTCAAGTACCTCACTGTATTTAAATTTACAATTTATCATATTTGGGACAATAGCAAAACAAGGCAAATGTAAGTTTCCACACAATTAAACATGTGCACATAATACCGAGGCGATGGCCCGAACCAACAGAAATAAACTGTGCACTTGCCGAGGGTCGACGACGCGCCTATAGATGCATCTATTCATACCGAGGTGATCAACCCGCTCCACAAATATCAGGTAATATGAAGAATACGCTCAAAGGAACATTTAGAGTCAAGTATACCATACAATGTTCAACAAGTGTGCAAGTTGCTTTTGCTTTCTTTCAAGTCTCTAACGCATCCAAAATGATCTCATTAAACAAATAATTTGGAGGTTCTCATAAACAAAGCATGATGTGGGTCCTAAACTACCCGGACAATCAACATAATAGTAGCTACGCACGGACTCTCGTCACTTGGTGCGTAGGTAGCCCCCACATTTAGCAACAATTATTCATTCATTAATCCTATGGGGACAATTCCCTCTTACAAGGTTAGAAAGGAGACTCACCTCGCTCAGAAGCGCACTTCCAATACCAAGAACAAGACCAAACCCTCAATTCGAAGCCGAACGAGCAGATCTAATTAAAAATAAAGCAAGAACTAGTCAATAAAGGCTTACAAGGTTGAATTCTAACTATTTAAGTGATTTCCCAACCTTTCCACAAGTTTCCTAAATTCCGACTTCGGGCCCACGTGCCCGGATTCCGAGATTTTTCGAAGGAAGTTGTTCGCTATCACCTAAGGATCACTAATATATGATTTCTAGTTCATTACATAACAAATTACATGATTAAATCTTAGTTTTATCAAAACCCTAGGTCTAGCTCTAATCCTTGATTTTTACTTAGTTTTTAGTGTTAAATCTACCTGATGTTCATGTATTTTAACTAAAGATGAGTGGGGATTACTTACCTTGCAATATTATGGTGAAACCCCCTATTTGGAAGCACTAAAATAACCTAAGTTTGGAATGAGAAATGATAAAAATGGCTTTGGGTTTGAATTAAATGAACCCCTCTACCCAGTTGTTTTCACTTCTGCGGTGAGCTTTGTGCTTCTGCGGATTCCGCTTCTGCGGTTCTGGCCCAAGATGGCTGGACCGCTTCTGCGGTCGAAGTGTCGCATATACGGAACCGCTTCTGCGATCTTTCCCCTGGGCTGCCTTGGCCGCTTCTGCGATGTCCTGACCGCATCTGCAGTCCCGCTTCTACAGTCCAAGAACTGCATATGTGGTTATGACAGAAGCAGCAAACTTCAGTCCTTTTCCAAGTTCCATCTTCACTCGAGCCTTGCTCGTTTGACGCTTGGGGCTCCCGTGCCCCGCCCCAACACACCGACAAGTCTAAAATCACGAGGCGAACCTACTCGAACCCTCGGATCACTAAAAATAATGTTAAATCTAGGAATCACGTCCCAAAACCAAATGAATCAAACTATTGAACTTCAAGTTCTTAATTCTCTCCTAACGGGTCAAAATGCCCTTAAACTACTCAGATTGACACCAAATTTTACGGTAAGTTTTAACTGATACTTCGAACCTGTACCAAGTTTCAGAATCAAAATCCGAGCTCGATACCTAGGAAATCAATGATTACTTAGTTTATTTAAATTTTTGAAACTTCAATTAAACAATTTCACATAAAAATTCATTACTCGGGCTAGGGACCTCCGAATTCAATTCCGGGCATACGCCCAGGTCCCATATTTTCCCACAAACCCTCCGGGATCATCAAATCATGAATACGGGTCTGTTTCCCAAGAAAGTTGACCAAAGTTATACTTAGTCTTTTTAGAAAAGCTTAAAGAAGCAAATGGACATTTTCTTACTCAAAACTCTTCCAACTTCCAAACTACCTGTCCCTGCAAGTCATAAATTAGTTAAAGCAAGTGTGGGAGGTTTTATTAAAGGAAATGGGGTTCTAAAATGCAAAACAACCAGTCGGGTCGTTACATAAACGCTCTCCACGAGAGCTACAACTTCTTTTGCCAAGGAAAACTTTGGATTACGTCTCGTCAGATATCTTGTGGTAATTATGGAAGATGATGCTATTGCCATTAATTTAGTTTTATATGCATGAAGATGAGAAAGGTTAACTTTTATACTGCACTAGCATAATTACTACTATTGCATTTCAAGCCAGTCCCGATTTGGTGATGACATTTTCTAGACTTAGTTTTGATCATCTTATTATGTGTTGGTTAGTGTTTATCTCTACTTGCTTCAAATTCATGAGATTTTGGACTAAAGTTACATCCCAAAAATATTATATTTTGAATCATGCAATAATGTCACTTTTGCATAAACATGTAATAAATTATAAATCAAATTAGATCATTTTTAAGTACGATTCTTCTTACATAAAACCAATCCCTTCTCATCTTAAGAAATGGTGCTAGTAACCAAATATATGAGTTATATGCAGGCTATATATTATGTTAGATGTATAATTTTTAATGTGATTTAACACAACATGCATTCTAATTGAGAAACAATGCTAAGTTCTCCTTTTTCCGATGAAATTAAAAAAAATGTCCAGGAACAATTTCTCCTCCAGAACATAAGAGCATTACTTGTACTACTAGTATATGATTTTTAAATTATTATTGTACTTTCAACTAACATATTAAGTGCTGGTATAAAAGATTGAAACGTTATAGACTTACAATTTACACATGTATTTTCTAAAGTGAATGTAATATATCTCGAATTTGCTCCTGAAATAGCAATATTTTGAAAGAGGTTTTAAGACGGTGGGTTCAAGTCCCAATACACCATAAGGGTAAGACATCGGGTTCAAGTCCTGATGCACTATGATGATAAGAGTTGAATTTGAGTCCCAACTCATTATGGCCTAACATGTTTTTATATGGGTAAGGCATTGGGTTTGAGTCTCAATGCATCATATTGATAATCTAATAAAGACTAATGAAAAATAACATATTTTTCATGAAAATCATGAAGCTTGTCCCACTTGATATGCTCCATTGTTGAAGTGAATGTGATGGCAGTGCATAATAAATCTAAATGAAGACAAGTGGTTAACTAATGAATGCGGGCATGCCAAAAACCATAATAATAATAGTCATCATTATGGTAATTATAAAAAGGAGAACAATAAGGGTTCTCAAAATAATCCTTCAAAGGTGAAGGAATTGTGTATCAATATGATTTGTAAATATGAGGCACACTCAGACGATTATAGTCCATTTTTTTTTGAAAGAATGCGACTTGTGATAAGCATTGTAAATGCAGACTCAATCCTGAAGTGAGTGCGAAAATATATATGTGATACAAATTATGCACAAGAATGTATTTATGCATGGTTGAATAAATACTACAACTCACCTCTACGGGAGGTTTGAGAGAAAGAAAGATCATGAACATTACTATGTGGTTACACGAATATGTTATTGATCGTGTACATGTGGTATGACAAAAATATTTTTCCATGCCTTATACAAAGTTATCAAAGGCAAAATCAAAGCAAGAAAAGATTTTTCTTATGATGATTTTGACCATGACAATTATAATGATAAGAAAATTTTCTCAGTGGAGAAAAAATTCACCACTTGGATGGTGTTATAAAAGATCTTGTAGTGCAGAATTATTGAGAGCTCCAGAATAGCGAATTTTTTACTACCCGAATAAATAAAATTATTCATGGCATTGGTGGTAGTAAGTCTCAAAAGAAACTTTTTGAGTTTCCAATGTATTAGCCAAAGTGATTGGCATATTGAGACTATAAATGAAAGGAAGATCGATTATCTTCATATTACTATAACATACCGAGTAAATAGGAAGGTTATACCATTTTTCTTCTATTTGTACTACAGATGTATAAGCATGATGATGAAATCACATGCCATAGTAAATTAAATATTTACTGAAACAAATATTAGTTGGCATGTGTAACCCGATCGGTTGTTTTGAGCCCTAGCACATCATTCAACAGTCTGAGGCCATGAGCAACTTCATTTTAGGTGTTATGACTTGTACGCGTGGTCGGAATTGAATTCCGGGAAGTTCGGAGTTGATTTGGGAAGAGAATTCTCATTTTGGAAGCTTAAAGTTGAAAGAATTAACTAGGATGGGATTTTTGAGTAAATAACCTCAAAATCAGGATCTGAAGGTTCCAACAGGTTCGTATGATAATTTCGGATTTGGGCGTATGCCCGGTTTGGGTTTTGGATAACCTGGGAGCGTTTTGGCGCCTATTGCGGAAGTTAGCATTTTAGAAGAAATTTCATAAGTTTGGATTGAAGTGCATTTCCATGTTATCGATGTCCTTTTGGAATTCCAAGTTTGTGAATAGCTTCGCATGGTGATTCTGGAGTTGGGAGTGCGATTGGAAGTGAATTCGGAGGCCCATAGGTCATTTTGGAGTCATTTGGCTAAAGATAGAATTTGAAAGTTTTTGAGAAGTTTGATCGGAAGTGGACTTTTTGATATCAGGGTTGGAATCCGAATCCGAAAGTTGGAGTAGGTCTGTGATGTCGAATATGACTTGCGTGCAAAATTTGAAGCCAATCGGACGTGATTTGATAGGTTTAAACATCGAAAGTAGAAGTTTGAAAATCTAAAGTTCATAAAGCTTGGATTGGAGGTCGATTCATGATTTTATCATTGTTTGATGTGATTTGAGGCATCGAGCAAGTCCATATTGTGTTTTGGTACTAGTTGGTATGACTGGTTGGGGTCTTGGGGGCCTCGAGTGGATTCTAGGTGGTTAACGGATCAAAATTTGTAAATTTAGATAGCTGAAGGGGTCTGGTTGCTGGTATAACTGCTTTTGCGAAGGGTTAACCACAGAAGTGGCCTCGCAGAAGCGAGAAATTTAACCGCAGATGCGGTTTTGGGCTGACAGTGAAGGGACAGCAGATGCGGTCATTTTTCTGCAGATGCGGAATCGCACCTGCGGTGGAGAAGTCGCAGAAACGAAAATAAGGGGGCCTGGGAAGGACCGCAGATGCGGTAGAGTGGACGCACCTGTGGAATTGCAGAAGCGGTCATAGGACTACAGGTGCGGAAATTGCTGGAGGCAGAAAGGTGTTTTAAAATTAGGGTTTGCATTCATTTCACCCATTTTTCTCTTAGTATGGGCGGTTTTGGAGAGCTTCAAGTGGGGTGTTTCATCATCATCAGTAAGGTAAGCTAACCCTACCTATCTTGAGTTAAATATATTGATTTTGTATGGATTTTAGCATGAAAATTTGTAGAAAACTTGGGGTTTGAGGAAAAACCTAGAAAATTAGTATTCTTGGATTCCACAATTTTGGGTATGGAATTTAGAGAAAATTATATATTCAAATTTGTGAAGCTATGGGTAAACTTATTCTTCAAAAATTTTGGAAATTCGGGCACGTAGGCCGAGGGTGTTTTTGTCAACTTTTCGAGCGGGGTTAGGAATTATTATAAATTGGGTTAATATGAGTAGTTTATCGTGTATTAATGGATTTGCAGAACTATTGGCTAGTTTTGAAGCGTTGTGCATCAATTTGAGTTTCGGAAGGGCGCGGAAGGCCGGTTATGGATCTTCGGAGCGATGTGAGTCTCCTTTCTAACCTTGTAAGAGGGAATTGTCCCCATAGGTGAATTAATTGGTTATGTGCTCCTATGTGTGGGGGCTACGTATGCACGAGGTGATGAGAGTCTGTGTGTAGCTACTATCATGCTATTCTCCGGGTAGTCTAGGACCCAAAAGTATGCTATACTTGGATTAATTGTAAACTTATTGACAACTCGAATTTCTTAAATCACATCAAATTAATAAATAAATTTCAAAAAGGATTAAACTTCTTTTCTTAAATTGTTAGAAGAGAAAGTGGCTTTTATTGAATAGATATTCCCCGATAAATTCTTAATTGTCTATCTGAGCATGTATTTCTATGTGTACCTGCGTCGCATGTATGATTCGCAAGCAGGGTGATTTTTTTTATTTTACATTGACCATGTCACATGGATAGTTCACGAGCGGGGTAATAGATGCATCTATGGTTCACGCCGTTCGACCCTTGACAATGCACATTTTATTTTCTGTTAGAGCGGGCCGTATGCCTCGGCATGATTTATGCATGCTTGTATTGCTGCCTTGAACTTATTAAAGTTGTTATTGCCTCTTAATGGCTTGAGAATATTTGGATAAACAATGATAAGGAATTTTAAAAATTTCCTATAAAAGAAATAATTGCTTGTTTCCTTCTAATGGATTAAAATCATGTTTATAGAAATCTGCGATTTAATATTTTATTGACATCACATTATTAGACCCTTAGTAAGTGTCGAAGTCGACCTTTCGTCTCTACTTCTTCGAGATTAGATGGGATACTCATTGAGTACACGTTGTTTTCATACTCATACTACACTTCTGTGCATTTTTGTTGCACATGTATATGTAACTCTAGTGGCCTACTAGGCGTAGCAGCATGGTTGATACGGAGACTTAGGTGAGTTGCACTTCTCGAGGCGACCCGCAGCCAGCATAGTATCCTTCAATTTGCTGTAATTATTTTCTGTCCAATATTGTATTCCAGATAGTTGTTGTATTTTTTTATTTCCTTCTTAGTAAATGCTCATGTACTTGTGGCACCGGGTTCTGGAATGATTTTGAAATATTTTATATTAATTTCTTATTATTTAATCTGAATTGAAGCAATTATCTTTTTATTTATGAAAAATTGAAGGAAAATCTTAGTTTTCAAGATTGTTTAAAATGAGAACTTCATCAAGTAATTTGGTTGGCTAGCCTAATAGCAGTGTCCGGCGCCATCGCGATCCTTAGTGAATTTTGGGTCGTGTCAACATGGTATCAGAGCACTAGGTTCCAAGGTCTCACGAGTCATGAGAAAGTCTAGTAGAGTCTCGCGGATCGATACGGAGACGTCTGTACTTATCCCTGGGAGGCTGTAGGACTGTTAGGAGTACTTCCCTTCTTGATTCCTTATCGTGTGATTTGATCCTTGGAGGTGTATGCCTTTAATATATTCCTACTTAATATTACGCGACGCGAATCGCTTGTTGTAAATCGAGAATTGAAGAATTGTAATGGCACTACAGATGTGATTCGGGATGTTTGTCTCGGTATAGCTGATTGGATTATTATCATCGCTTTGTAGAAGGATATTTTATTGTTTTAGCTCAGTAGCGGTACTTTTGAGGGCTCTGAGGCTAGGCACAAGTTTTCATGATGCTATAAACTATTGTTTCGCAGTATTGATATGATGGTAGGACATTTGCCTACATGTCGGGGTAGTGAATGACTCGAAGGGAGATTTACTCAGTGCATAATCTAGAGAATCAGTATTTTATTCCCAATACAGGAAAGACAATCGAACTAAGAATGTTCATATTTGGGTTAATAGAGTAGCGAGTCTGGGTGTTTTCAAGTGTGGTGTAATCTTTATCTGCGACATGGTATTGCCGTCCTCAATTGTATGTGTTAAGTTCGCCGGTGTTATGGTCTTCTGCAATTCGCCTTTGGGGCAAGCTATGGTGGAATAGTATAAAAAATGCGGCTATCAGATGTCGCGGGGTGCAACAGTTCAGGGTTGAATCAGTGTTTCTAATGTTAACGGTATGAGAAAGATAATCTTTCGCAAGGTGTAAAGTTAGCAGCAATTGTGGGTTCAAGTGCCATGAAGATAGATTTTATTTAAGGCAACAACTGAGCAACAAAGGATGAGGATAGACATGTGGGAAGTGTCAGGCGGTGGCTAAAATTTCTAGAAGGCCGAGTATAAGGGGCCAAGGGTCGAGTAGTCGATTAAAGGGATGAGTTCCGCCAAAGTGGGAGAGTGGCAGAGTTGCATATGGGCATTGTGGTAGGATGACTATGCACCTTAATAAGAGTTTGGAGTGATTTGGGGAAATTTTAGTGATTGGTGATTTGGGCCTAGGAATTAAATTTGAAGTATGAGCTATTATGCAGTAGGAGATTTGATATAACGGGAATGAGCTGCTTGAATGAAGAAGGAAGCAAAATAACTTTGAATTGGGAGGATGTTGCCGCACATTTAATGGATGTCCACGAGGGATGAATGGACTTGTGTAGCTGGAGAGCGAGCTCGGACTCAGGATGGGTTATTGATGTCGTATTGATTGTACCTCGTGTAGCAATGCTGGAAGATGTCGGGAGTGATTTCTATAGGTAGGTTATCCCTGTGAGCAGGTTAGCATTCGCGTGGTTGGCGAGGCTTCTGTGAAGAATTCTACTGGTTATACGACGAAGGGATCGGTCGTGCGAATGTTGATGATTCAGAGTATAAAAAGGGGGTTTCTACAGTAAGATATCGAGCATGTTGGCGGTTGATTGAGCAAGGTTATGTCAATAAGAGATTAAGAATCCTGGTAAACCCCAAAGTTGTGCAATAGTGGCTTCGAGCTAAGTGGGAGAGCCCCACTGCCTATGATTGGGTTGCATGGTTAACTACTTGCGAAGTTTCTGGTTATTAGCATGTTGATGGGTTATTTCAGCCACGGGAAAAGAGCTTAGGTGGTAATTTGAGCAAAGGGATTGTTAAAGGTGTGCTATGGTTGGCCTTATTGGCTCATGTTCATATTTGGAAAGGATTCAGGATTTGTGCTTCATATAGATGCGGGGTCCAAGGGAAGTGATTCTGCCAGGTGCTTTACCAAGAAGGTATTTATGTGATAGAAAACTCATGGAGTTGATTATATTTGGGGTCAAGTTAGAGTGGGTGGCTCTCAACAACAGTCCTAGTGAATTCAAAAGTTAATGTGTGATGCCTAATGATTTCGAGCCTATAGGTACGGTTAAGAATCAAACTTGATAGCAGCCTATGAGAAGAGGGACATAATGTTCTATGATGTTTTGGCTTGTGATGTAGCAATTGGGAGGTACGAAATGGTTCACGGGATTTGAGACAGCATGGTCTCGTGATTCAGGGTCACTCGGGGTGAGTTCAGATGGAGTGTGTTAAATGTTGAATGGGGTTATCATTGTTTCTATGGCAATCAAGGACAAATTGGAAGAAGATGGACTAGTTAGCCATAGTCGAATTGGCATGTTGCTGGTAATGATCAGTTCTTTCAGCGTGATCAAGTTATGCAAGTGTATTGTGATGGTGCGTGCGAGGCTTATTGGCCGCTACAGTTAGTGTTATTCAGAAAGTATTCTACCATTGTGGCCTGTTATGTGGAGGTGGGCCCTAGAAGGGCTATGGTGGCTTATATAACTACCTAGAGATTTGCATATTATACGGTCATAAGAATTCACCCGTGTGTTGCTATGGTTCTCCTGAAGTGAGTTAAGTGAAAAGTTTTTATATGATGAAGTGTTAACCTACTAGGGGTTCCGAAGCTATGATGAAAAATGAGTTCTATCGTATTTTTGCATATTAAGTGTAGTGAGTGGTATGGAATTTGAAGTGAAGATCAAGGTAGCAGTCCGGTGTTGACAAGATGTCACGAGCTCGGATGAACAGGAAATGAGTTTCGATGTTTAAGGTAAGTTGTTTTTGTCATCATCATCACCTGAGATCGGTGTTTTGTAAAAAGAGCTTTGCATCCTTGTTAATGATTCTTGATCGCTTTTCAACGTTAGTGCGACCAGTGGTTTGGAGGTACGACCCAGTTAATTGTTATAGTGAGTTGTGGGAGTGTGTCCCACATGAAGATTGTATAAGTGTGGCAGGTAGTGACTTGATTGATTAAAGACTTAAACCAAGTATGAAGGTTGTGATAATATCGTTGATTTGAGAATATATGCCTGGAGGTCACTCAGTCTATTGAGTTGTGGATTTCGGATGATTTCTCCGACTATGATGGATGTTCTTATGTGTTATGAGTGGAAGAGGAGTTATTATGGACCTTTAAAAGGTAATTAGCCTAGTTCGGTGCGATGAGAATCGGCTTGAGGTCGGTGGATGGATTCAAATGTGAATATGGGCTCTATATTAGGCCAAACATGTTCATTTCAGTAATGCGCTCTTTACGGAGGACTAGTCAGGGTGTTATTTTGTTGTCAGATATTTCATGTAGTGATACATTGCGCCGTGTGAGTTGTGAGACGGCTTGAGAAATTGCTTATGTGTTGAGGATCTGTGTAGAAATGATGTTATATGAGCATAAAGGCTCTTGAGATTCAGATTGTGTATCACATCTCAGTTGTACTTGAGTTTCGTAGCTTATAGCACTGTTCCCTCAGGGATGGTATTATGCACTTAGCGTGCTTGTGACCGAAATTCGGTATTTTATTGTAATGAGCAAATTTAGCTCGATATGCATCTCCTTATGTGAGATCTATGTATGGATCGGGTGGCACGCCACCATAGGTATGTTATTTGGATCGAGTTGCGCACTGCAACAGTGTGATATTGAGTATAGTTTTCTATATGCTATTTTTGTATGCCTTGCTTCCTATTTTCTAAGGAAAGTCCGTATTAGTGCGTGAGTTAGGTAATTCTTTCCAGAGTTCGTTTTCCTTTTATATTGCGTTCGAATCGATAGCCTATTGGCACATTGTAGCATTATATAAGACCTTTGGTCATGTCGGGGTGGCTTATTTCCTGAGCAGTTCGTACTGGATGAGACGAGATCATTGAATTCGAGATCAGTGCAATTTGAGTATATGAATTATATTAAGGAGCTAAGACCATTGTTTGGTTCAGAATGAGGTGATAGTTCTTGCCAGAAGTATAGACCCAATGAATTGTTGTTTCGACAATGGTTATTAATTTATACAGATCTCATCCACCGTGTCGGTATTGTAAGAGTTAGAACAAAAACTATGTATGTCATGCGGTGCAATAGGAGCATCAGATTCGTGAAATTTTGGTTAAATTGACCAAAGAATGTTATTGTGGTCCTATGAGTAAAGTGGTGCAAGTTGTAAATTCAGCTAAGGTAAGCAGTCGTGTTTTGGGGCTGTGTGTAGTTATTGATACGATGAGCGCATGTTGGAAATAGGTAGGGCATAGAATTCCGGATGTTGGAATTAGTTTCTAAGGCTTATCTGCTTCAATAAAAGAAAATATCTTCAGAATTGATCGAGCTAATATGCTCAACTGAGTTGTGGTAGCACGATAAGGTGCATGAGGTGTTAAACAGTGATTTCAGACTACTTTAGTGCAGTTCTCAGCACGTTCGAGGACGAACGTATGTTTAAGTGGGAGAGAATGTAATGACCAGACCGGTCGTTTAGAGCCCTAGCATGCCGTTTAGCAGTCTAAGGTCATGAGCAGCTTCATTTCAGGTGTTATGACTTGTACTCGTGGTCGGAATTGAATATTGGGAAGTTCGGAGTTGATTTGGGAGGAGAATTATCATTTCAGAAGCTTAAAGTTGAAAGAATTAACTAGGACGAGATTTTTGAGTAAACGACCTTGGAATCAGGATCTGAAGGTTCCAACAGGTTCGTATGATGAATTCGGACTTAGGCGTATGCCCCGTTCAGGTTTTGGATAACCTGGGAGAGTTTTGGTGCCTATTGCGGAAGTTAGTATTTTAGAATAAATTTAATAAGTTTGGCTTGAAGTACATTTCCATGTTATCGATGTCCTTATGGAATTCCAAGTCTGTGAATAGTTCCGCATGGTGATTCTGGAGTTGGAAGCATGATCAGAAGTGAATTCGGAGGCCCGTAGGTCATTTTGGAGTCATTTGGCTAAAGATAGAATTTGAATGTTTTTGAGAAGTTTGACCGGAAGTGGAATTTTTGATATCAGGGTTGGAATCCAAATCCGGAAGTTGGAATAGGTCCGTGATGTTGAATATGACTTGTGTACAAAATTTGAAGCCAATCGGACGTGATTTGATAGGTTTAAACATCGAAAGTAGAAGTTTGAAATTTTAAAGTTCATAAAGCTTGAATTGGAGGTCGATTCATGATTTTAGCATTATTTGATGTGATTTGAGGCCTCGAGCAAGTCCGTAATGTGTTTTGGGACTGATTGGTATGATTGGTTGGGGTCCTGGGGGCCTTGGGTGGATTCCAGGTGGTTAACGGATCGAAATTTGGAATTTTGGATAGCTGAAGGGGTTGGTTGCTGGTATAACCGCTTCTGCGAAGGGTTAACGGCCCCGCAGAAGCGGCCCCGCAAAAGCGAGAAATTTAACCACAGATGCGGTTTTGGGCTGTCAGTGAAGTACTGCAGGTGCGGTCATTTTTCCGCACCTGCGGTGGAGAAGTCGCAGAAGTGGAAATAAGGAGGCCTAGGAAGGACCGCAGATGCGGTAGAGTGGCCGCACCTGCGGAACCGCCGAAGCGGTCATAGGACCGTAGGTGCGGAAATTGCTGGAGGCTGAAGGGTGTTTTAAAATCGGGGTTTGAGTTCATTTCACCCATTTTTCTCTTGGTATGGGCGATTTTGGAGAGCTTCAAGTGGGGTGTTTCATCATCATCGGCAAGGTAAGCTAACCCCACCTATCTTGAGTTAGTTATATTGATTTTGTATGGATTTTAACATAAAAATTGGTAGAAAACTTGGGGTTTGAGGAAAAACTAAGAAAATTAGTATTCTTGGATTTTGACCACGATTTTGGGTATGGAATTTAGAGAAAATTATATTTTTTCGATTTCGTGAAGTTATGGGTAAACTTATTCTTCAAAAATTTTGGAAATCCGGGCACGTGGGCCCGAGGGCGTTTTTGTCAACTTTTTGAGCGGGGTTAGGAATTGTTATAAATTGGGTTAATATGAGTAGTTTATTGTGTATTAATGAATTTGCATAACTATTGGCTAGTTTTGGAGCGTTGTGCATCAATTTGAGCTTCGGAAGGGCATGGAAGGCCGGTTATGGATCTTCGGAGCGAGGTGAGTCTCCTTTCTAGCCTTGTAAGAGGGAATTATTCCCATAGGTGAATTAATTGGTTATGTGCTCCTATTTTTGGGGGCTACGTACGCACGAGGTGATGAGAGTCCGTGCGTAGCTACTATCATGCTATTGTCCGTGTAGTCTAGGACCCAAAAGCATGCTACACTTGGATTAATTGTAAACTTATTGACAGCTCGAATTGCTTTAACCATATCGAATTAATAAATAAAATTCAAAAAGGATTAAACTTCTTTTCTTAATTTGTTAAAAGTGAAAGTGGCTTTTATTGAATAGATATTCCCCGATAAATTCTTAATTGGCTATCTGAGCATATATTTCTATGTGTACCTGCATCTCATGTATGATTCGCAAGCAGGGTGGTTGTTTATTTTACGTTGACTGTGTTGCATGGATAGTTCGCGAGCGGGTTAGTAGATGCATCTATGGTTCACACCGTTCGACCCTCAGCAGTGCACAATTTATTTTCTGTTGGAGCGGGCCGTACGCCTCGGCATGATTTGCGCATGCTTGTATTGCTGCCTTGAACTTATTAAAGTTGTTATTGCCTCTTCATGGCTTGAGAATATTTGGATAAACAATGATAAGGAATTTTGAAAATTTCCTATAAAAGAAATAATTATTTATTTGTTTCCTTCTATTGGATAAAAATCATGTTTATAGAAATCCACGATTTAATGTATTATTGACATCACATTATTGGACCCTTCGTAAGTGTCGAAGTTGACCTCTCGTCTCTACTTCTTCGATATTAGATGGGATACTCATTGAGTACACGTTATTTTCGTACTCATGCTACACTTCTGTGCATTTTTGTTGCACATGTATATGTAAATCTAGTGGCCTACTGGGCGTAGCTGCATGGTTGATATGGAGACTTAGGTGAGTAACATCTCTCGAGGCGACCCGCAGCCAGCAGAGTCTCCTTCAATTTGCTGTAATTATTTTCTGTCCAATATTGTATTCCGGACAGTTATTGTATTTTTTTATTTCCTTCTTAGTAAATGCTCATGCACTTGTGGCACCGGGTTCTGGGATGGTTTTGAAATATTTTGTATTAATTGCTTATTATTTAATCTGAATTGAAGAAGTTATCTTTTAATTTATGAAAAATTGAAGGAAAATCTTAGTTTTCAAGATTGTTAAAAATGATAACTTCATCAAGTAATTTATTTGGCTAGCCTGACAGCAATGTCCGGCGCCATCGCGACCCTTAGTGGATTTTGGGTCGTGACAACATGACCGGTTGGCCATCCCGCTTCAATTATGATGCGAAAAATGATTGAGAATTCATATTGGCATAAATTGAAGAATAAGGAGATTCTTCGAGAATTCTCATGTACAACTTGTTCTCATGATAAATTGATTACTATACCAGCTGATGTTGGGATTGTATTCTCTGATTTTCGGAGCGTATAAAAGGTGATATATATATATATATATATATATACATACATATACATATATATATACACACACACGCACTTCTGTGCATTTTTGTTGCACATGTATATGTAAATCTAGTGGCCTACTGGGCGTAGCAGCATGGTTGATACGGAGACTTAGGTGAGTAATACTTCTCGAGGCGACCCGCAGCCAGCAGAGTCTTCTTCAATTTGCTGTAATTATTTTCTATCCAATATTGTATTCCGGATAGTTGTTATATTTTTTTATTTCCTTCTTAGTAAATGCTCATGCACTTGTGGCACCGGGTTTTGGGATGGTTTTGAAATATTTTGTATTAATTGCTTATTATTTAATCTGAATTGTAGCAGTTGTCTTTTAATTTATGAAAAATTGAAAGAAAATCTTAGTTTTCAAAATTGTTAAAAATGAGAAATTCGTCAAGCAATTTGGTTGGCTAGCCTGACAACAGTGTCCGGCGCCATTACGACCCTTAGTGAATTTTGGGTCGTGACATCATGATCGGTTATCCATCCCGCTTCAATTATGATGCGAAAAATGATTGAGAATTCATATTGGCATAAATTGAAGAATAAGGAGATTCTTCGAGAATTCTCATGTATGACTTGTTCTCATGATAAATTGATTACTATACCAGCTGATGTTGGGATTGTATTCTCTGATTTTTAGAGCGTATAAAAGGTGATATATATTTATATATATATGTGCCCAATCCTGCCATGTGGACCGTTTACTATTATATAATTTTAATAGATGCATCTATTGTATGGTCACATGTGCGTTGGTTATCAACTTGCAATTTGGTTTTTGCAAGGTTAGTTGCTCAAATTATTAGAGCACAATTCTAGAATGTAAATTGTGATGATAATGCTGGTTTAAATCCAAGCCGGTTTAGTAGAAATTGTTTGCCTCCAATTATAGCTAAACCATTGGTTATGAGAACAAAACTCCAAATAGAAATTTTGTATGAAGTGATTATTTAATATATAACAACACTTGTCCGCATCTAGCCAACAACTTATGATACAATCTCCCCATCACAATTGGTTCAGGGTCAGGAACCAAATATCTTCATCCAAAAATATGGATGTACTATATGATTTAATTGTGCCACCACAATGCACAAAGATTGGTCCCCAAAGAAGGTTGGGGATATGTGTTGGTGATCCCAACATTAGGGGGAGAAAATGAGCAGCTGAGAAAATTAATACATGGAATGAATTATTATGAGTACACTTAGATCCTCGTACAAGAAAATATGAACTTCAAGTTCAAGTGATAATTCATTTGCAAAATATTTCCATGTGGATTTGCTGACCCAAACTAAATGTCATATTTCAGCTATTAATACTCCAACTAAAATAAAGTCCATGATAGAAATAGTCTATGGACCGATGAAGCGTAATAGACTGATCGGTTCCAAAGATAAAACTCCTTGAAGAAGGAGAGAAGCAAATATTCAAGATGGTCATAATAAGGAGGCAAGTGCTATATAAGAACACCATGACATAACACTTCATAAGACCTCATAGGAGAGGCTCAGGTACCTAAAAATAATGAGATCTCAATAACTTATGTCTTTATTGAGTGATGATGGAACCGGTGTAAAATGATCATCGACGATATTGTTGATATAATGTAGCGTTCAATTTTATTAATATTGATGAGGATCTTGAGCTCAAATATGTCAGAAAATTCAGACAGATAAATAATTGGCCAAATAAATAATACGCAATGTTGACTTCACCTAAAAAATGTGAAGTTGGACGGATATTCCCAACACCTGAAAGTGAAATAAAAATTCAAATCGATATCCATAAAGATGACTTGTAGTACAAGATTTTTCGTAAATATTCCAGCATTTTATATGGAGATAAGTTCTCCTATGGTGGATGAAATCCTTTTTAGGTTTTAATTTGGCAGTACATGAAAAACTTGATATGCATATAATGAAAATCCTTGAATGATTTAAATTGTTCTAAAGCATATTAAGGTTCCCAAGAAATTTATTAAATAAATCTTCGGCAAATCCTTATGTAGATTACAACGATCATGGCGTACATGATTTATTTTTGTGTCTAGTGCAATTGATGCGCTAATATATCTGGCTAGAACCATGAGTATAATAATATGCTTGCAAGATATAGTTTTATTCCTATGTGGAGATATTGGAATACAATTATTATTTTATTTCAAAAGGAATACTTGATATAGATTTGCTTATTCTAACAAATATTGCCAATATGCAATGCAGGCATTTTCCTGAAGTTCATTCTTCAAACAATCTATTTGCATGTGAGAATACTGCCATATTATCATTTTACAAGGCAGTTAAGTGTTGATACTTATTCAAGCCATGCCAAGATAAGCAACTGATAAAGCAAGGGGCTCAACACACAACAGACGTGTGACCTGACTTTGAAGAGAAGATTCCAATAATACTAAAGATAATGTTATTTGCTTATATCAATTGGAAGAAGGATATGTGGAAGGCAACAAAATAAAGTGCATTTCACCAAAGTTCTTTTCAGACATGATCTTCGACAGATTGGTGATATAGACGATCAACAAATTTATTTGAGTGATAATTTGGTGGATCTATTCAATGAATCATTACCAAACCCAACATTAGAGAAGCTGGTATACGGGATCGGAATGATTCATTTTCGAAAAGTAAAGTGATATTTTCATCAGGGCGAGTAAGATACGTGCTACACTATTTTTTTCTTAGATGAGGTTTTATCCCACTGGGTTTTCCTAGCAAGGTTTTTAACGAGGGAGCAAACAATGCGTATTACAAGATATGTGTACTCTTTTTCCTTCACTAAGATTTTTTCTCTCAAGGTTTTTTTTAGTAAGGTTTTAACGAGGCACATTATCTATAGACATCCAAGGGGGAGTGTTATGAAATATTATATTTTGTAGTGGATGTCTATAGCTCCTAAAGAAGTTACTCCCACTACTTTCTCCATTAAGTAGATAACTTCCACTACTTCTCACCATTATAGTTGTAACTCCCACACCTTCATAACCTCCCCATGATCTTCCTCCGTGATCTCAAATGTTTAATGTCATGTTTATAGCATTCTTTTGTATGCCTCTATGTAATACTATAAATAGAGGGTTCTAACGTATAAACATGATTAAAGAAATTGAATAGTACATAGAATTAAACTACATAAATGCCTTTTTTATAAAAAAGATTTTGGACTAATTTAAATTACTCATAGACTGGGTAAATATGATTCAGTGAATTAAGAGTTAAATATGAAACTTCAAGGGTTAGGTATTCTAAATTAACTAAGAATTAGCCTAAACAAGGAAATTAACACGAGTTCAATGTTGACGCGATTATAGATTGGTTGAAGAAAAGTCATACATATCGCTCGAGGAGATGAATTTGATATTTCGACACGAGTACTGTGAATAGTAATCTTATCACAATTTCTGTTTTCATAACCTGCATGGTTTATATATGATTTTGAAAATATATGTATTATCGATGCTTTAAAATTGTATGTGGGATAAGTCCTTTACTTGATATGGTACCGAACAGTTTACTTGAGATGTTTACTGATTAATCTAA
Source organism: Nicotiana glauca (assembly GCA_026770625.1). Lineage (NCBI taxonomy): Eukaryota > Viridiplantae > Streptophyta > Magnoliopsida > Solanales > Solanaceae > Nicotiana > Nicotiana glauca. Next base: position 26,731 of record MU680621.1, on the reverse strand, counting down.
ATGTTTTCACCGTTACTAGATATATTTTACCATTACTTGAGATGTTATAGTTATTTGAATTATACTCACTATTACTAGACACGTTTTACTGTTACTTGAGACATGATTACTGTTACCAAAATAAAATTACAAGATTTGATAAGAATTAATATGCTCTTTATTATTTTGAAAATGCTTTTGTACGAGTATTTACTGTTTACAAGAAAGAGTATAAATGGGAGGAGACTTTGAAGGATCCCATAGCTAACGGCGGGTTCGTTAGACCTGGTGCACCTTGTATTTATAGATTACCGATTACAGTTATAACTCTCATTAGTGGGAAGGTAGAACTAACACACAGTAACAATTTTCCCTCGAGTAGGGACCTACAATTATATTTTACTCCTTTTATGAAGGGGTTCACACAGAGATACAAATTACATGATCCTTTCTTGGAAACCTCCCAAACATATTGGTATGGCAATGTTTACAAAGTTTATTACTGAATTGTTAAATGATTCCTGCTTACATGAAAACAGATAAGATTGATTGTTGTTACCGATTCTAAAAAAGGGCATTTATTTTATGATATTTTCTTATTATTATACAAGCATGTTCTCTGACTTGTCCCAAAAAAATAATTGTGGTTAAGTGTTATTACTCACTGAGCTAGCGACTCACTCCTTGCTATATTTTTACACGGATAGCAGTTGATGCAAGTGGGGATTTAGTTAATTAGAGTATACGAGTTAATAGTTTCTGGTGATCCCCGCACTTGTTCGCGTGCGCGAAGAGTTTATTTATTTGTCATCGTTTTTGCTTTTGAACTCTTATAGTCGCTCCATATTTATTTTTATTAGTGTTATGGGTATTCATTCGTTATATTGGATTAGTTTCTAGTATTGTATTTTTCATATTTTTGAGATGGGATTAGTATTATTATGTTGATAAGTTTTGTAATTTTGGTGAAAACTTGTTTTTGTTTAGTTGATGAGGATTGTGACTGATTTAGGTGTATATTGGTTGGTTGTTATTTATTTATGAGACAGGAAAACTTTTGGATATTCCTAAAATAGGAAAAACTCTGTCCGATTTTCTATATAATACCGATGAGGCTTACTTGGGGGCACTTGCTCCTAAACTCCGGTCGTGATCCTAAATTGGGTCGTAACAAAGTTGGCATCAGAGCCCTAGGTTATTCTTATGACTAATGGAGAATATGTCAGTTGTAGAATCTCAATTATGGTTATGTAGCAGGCCATCCCCATAATCCTGATTCTATAAGAGCGTGATAGGATGTGTCTATCTTTATATTGTTTTCTCTTAAGTGTGTGACAATTAGGGTTGACTAATGAATCTTCCTCTGTTTATCTTATTACCATAAGAATCGATCTTGATCACTCGATAATATGAATAGGCGAGAGGTTCAAGGGGCATCAAATGTGGCCCTACGCAGATAATCGTCAAGAGGAAGAGGTAGAGATTCCATAAAAGGACAATGAAAGGGATCTTAAGCCACCATGAGAAGATTTCTTAACACCACGAGATGCTTGATAGGATACTTTCCTGAAATAAGTACTATCCCACTAGCCATATGGAAGTGTTACCTTTGAGGTACTTACCTCATCTCGAAAGGTATAATGATAGACATGGAAGAATGGGCAACAAATGGGCTCTTAAAGGCCTCAAGCACCTAGATTAACTAAGATGGTCGAAAATAGAGATATATCCTTAATAAAGTTCCTAGAAATTGAAACCACCATCTATAACATTTCTGATTGATCGGAGGATCCTCAGAGGTTCTTGATGAAATACTTGCATTACGAGTTCTAGGATGCTCTAATAAGAGACTCATGGAGCTAGAATTACAGCCTGGGGAGCATGGTCAATAAATATATGGTATGATATCGTACTGTTAGGAACATAAATAGGCGCAACATAATTGACTTGGAACAAGTCTCTAAACTATCCATGAATTGCTTTCTTCTTGGAAGCCGAAAGCGTGAATCTACTAGGTAAGAAATTGGTTAACATACTAGGATATCGATATATGACACTAGACTTCCTCAACTAGCTAGATACAGATTATCTCAATGTCACAACCAAAGTTCTCCCTTCGTAAACTGTCATGATAGCACCTACACTCTACGATTAGGTAAGCCTAACAATTTCGGAAAAAAGGGAAATAAAATACAAAACTAGCAATTTACGGATAACATAGTTAAAAAGTTTAACATGCCGCTCGGCATATACAATACCACTTTCTCAAAACTGAACAAAGACTCCCAAAACTTGGAATCTCATGAAATCACAAGCTAGAGAAAATTACATAGTGTTCTAACTCCAGAATATCTAAAAAAAGTAAATACAGGAAGTCTAAAGCTATATGGGAGAATAGAGAGGGACTTCTAGGCCTGCGAACGTGGCAACTATACCTCTATGTCTCTGATATCGCCCGTCTCACTGATAGAACGACTGAGCAGAAGAACATTGATCCGCACATGAAAAACATGTGTAGGAAAGGGCATGAGTACACAACATCGGTACCCAGTAAACGCCGAGCCTACCTCGGTCGAGTAGTGATGAGAAAGGTCAGAGCTCTACTGGTTAAATAATTATATAATAAGTTAAAATATTGTATACATGACAAAATAATTAAAAAATTCTAATAGTCAATTAACATAAAAATCTCAGAAAGGACAAAACTCAGTAAGTAGTAATAACTGTCAACGCCCCCTTTTTCCTCGCGAAATCAGGTTTACGACATTTGGGAAGACAACTTTGTTCCCGTTTGGGATTGGGTTTTGGATTTGAAGAGTTTCCACCTAATGATTAAGTGCATTAGGATACTAAGGGTTTTGAGTTGGAAAACCAAAGTTCGGGTAAGGGTTAGAAATTATCTCGAGGGGAAGGTGTTAGGCACCCTTCAAGATCCATTGTGGTTCCCTTCCATGCTATGTTGTGACTTTAAATGCAAACAAGTATACCAAATAATTCCACACATAAGGGTTGCAAGTAGGTACGTAACAAACATGTTGAAATAGAGGTCTAAGTGATCTCATAATTTGTCTAAAATTGTCCAAGTGCAGAAATTTAAATAAAGACATGAATAAACAAAAATTTTGAAAAGAGAAGAATAGTGCAGTAAAAGAGGAATTTGGTGACTGAAATGAGATATAGGAATTTATCGATAAAACAAAGTTACATAAGGTAAAGGGGTCCTAGGTTTATGAAACACATGGATCATCCACACAACACTGGTAGCCAATCGTACACATGGTGTTATCGCGTGATCATAATATCCATGTCTACCCTTCCCACCCCGTTAAGGTATTAAGCGCGGAATGGTATCGTTACTTATTGCATGCTATTACCCGTCCCAATCCTATCAGTACCGGAGGCATTTAGGACTACTAATCCTAAAGGGAAGGAAGTTGGGGGGATTTGAGAGTTTCAAAGGATAAAATTCTAAGGCGACATTCAAAACATATACAGCAGATTTGGGAGAGCAAATAAGCAGATGTGACTCAAATAAGCCTCCTTAAATCAAAGAAAATCATATAGTTTATCATGTCTTACACATACTAATTTGGTCTTAAATTAAATTAAGGCGTAGGATAGATTGATTTACCACATATTTCCCAGATACGGAGTCCAAATTAGTCCTGCTTAGATGTAGTTGCCAAAAAACTGACATAGTTGATTAATTACTTAACTATTTTGCCTATGTGTTAAATGGGGCCTATAGGCATGACATCTATTAATGGAGGAATAACCTGATTGTAAAAAAGAATTGTTGGTTGTAAGCTCTATGAGTGTTAAACAAATTACCACTGATTTTAAACTTAGGAGCGAATGGGCGATTTAGATTTTTAGTTGATAGCTTCTATAGACATGCTCTCTAGGTGTCACTGATTTTATCGTTGTTATTGTCATGCAGAGATCCTATGGGTAGGTCATCTATATGCAATTGGTTATTTTAACTCCTATAAGCAAATTTACCTAGTGACAGATGCATATGTAAAATTCAGAAAGTCATATAGGCACATTATCTATATGATATGCAGAGTTTCAGTAACGATTTATGGGCATGGTATTTATACAAAGTGCAGAAAACCTATGAGCATGGTATCTACGTGAGATGCAGGGGTTTGAGAGTAGTAATTCCTACAAACATGGTATCTACATGAAATGCTGAAATCTGAAAGTAAATAATTCCTAAACCGTGATATCTATGTGAGGTGTTGAATTTGATAGTAAATATCCCTAAAACATAATATATATATATATGAAAAGCTGAAATATGAAAGTAAAGATCCCTAAAACATGGTATCTACCCCTTCACACGCATTCAAACCCATCCCTTTCACTATACACCCCATTAGTTATTACAAAATTAATTACAGACCAAATGAATCAGAGGAAAGAATAAAAAATACATCAGTGATTACATGTACATCTAATCTGCCTAATCCAGACTCGGAGTCTAATAATATGAGATAAATCAACTTCCAGGATCGGATTTTCCAAAGCCTTTCGCTTATTTGGGATGTGTCAAAGTTCCAAGGAACTTCAAGAATTCCAGGCAATGCTTATACCCCAAATATCATTGCAGAATGAGATTATAGTGTAGTGTGGAAAGGCCAGCCCTCAAATGTCCAAGTTCAGAGGGAACAAGGCAAGGCTCATAGGAGGTGGAGGGGGCAGAACATAGAGACTATGAGTAAGTGTAAGTGCAATAAAAGGGAATTAAGGGGAGGCCAGGGCTGGCTGGTGGTCATGCCCAGCAATTAGGATGATGACACACCCCTGCCCAGCCTGTCAGCCTTAGCATTGGTGTGTTAAGACCATGTTGAAGGTCAAGTTCAGCCCTCGACAGCAGTTGGGATACTGCCAGGCCATACCTTAACTCAGCACACAAAGGGGAATGGGGTATGGGAGCAATTGTTTGTACTAGCAGCAAGAAACAAAGAAAAAGTAGGCAAAAGCATGTAGGTACTTCAAATTAACTTTGCAGGGAGTTGAAAGCATACATGGATACAAAGACTATGAATAAACATATTAGAATGATATTGAAATTAATTTTAAGAAATACAAGTTCAAAGGAGCAAGTAAGGAGAAACATTAGCCTTATGGAAGCCAAAGTGCAACAAAGAAGCAAGAGTATAAGTTTAGAAGAGAGTTGTGATTTTTGTGTACTTAATCGTGTGTGGAGGATTGTTAAAAACATGTATTTATAGTGCATAAAAGAAATAAAAATAGGTAAGAAATAGTTTGAGAATCAATCACACAAGGTTTCCCTTTAATTAAGGGATTCTGATTTCAAACGGGCAAATTAAATAAGGAAAAAAGTTAACTAAACACTTTTCAAAGTAGTGCAATAAGGGGTAAATACATAATAGTTATTTAAGGGAAATATTTTGACAGTACACAGTTGTGCCAATTAAGGAAAGGAAACCAATTAACAGCCAAGCAATCATGAGTCAAAAATTTGTATGAATGAACCAAGTCAGAAAAAGGTAAAGAGAGGCTTTACTTAAGAAGAATCAACAATAATCAATTAACCCAAAAAAAAGGATTCTGATTCTAACATAAGTTGGAAAGCCCTTTTGAAGAAAGCTTTTAACCCACATATAAAAAGGGGCTATCATGCTAATCAAAAGAGTCTAGTATAGAAGAATTCGTAATCATTCACAAAAGGGTTCGAATTCAATACATAGATCCAAAGCGAGTTTGAGAGAGTCCGGGGCTCAAATAGAACCCTAGTCCAAACACACAAGACAAACTCTCCCAAAACCCCCAAAATCCTAGGGTTTTAACTTGAATCAGATGCAAAGAAGACAAAAATGAGGGAACAAGAAAAAGAGTAAGGGAATTAATTCGAAACATAATGGAAGCAAAAGAAACAGTAGAAGAAAATATGCTTAAGTAGGTTATTCTAGAAGAAACTTGAAGAGACGAAATAGTAAGAACACAGTAGAAAAATACAGTAGACGAGATCATGGTGGAAGAAAATCGCAGAATATCGTGAAGAGCATACAAACACATAGTGTAGAAACATAGTAGAGGAACATGTGTGGTAAAAGAAGAACATAAGAACATAGCAGAGACATACATACACAAAGAAAGGGAAAAGAAAAGTTAGAAAAACACTTAAGCATTTTCAAAAACCCTAAATCGGAAAGAAGTGACTTTGAAAGTAAAATTTTTTAAAGAAAAGTTGGGGAAATCTTTTGAGAACTCAAAAATAGAGCATGAATAAACACAGATCTGAAGAGAATCGGAGAAAACCTCGAACAACTAGGGTTTCATATGAACCCTAGAATGATAAAGGCTTGGAAAAGGTCTGATCTAAGTCGGATAAGGCTAGAAACAGGCTCATGAGGCTAAGATATGCCGGAGCCAGGCCAGAAACCTTAAGTCGGCAGAGATCTGGGTGGGGACCTTTGAAGTCTAGCCTCAAACCTTTGAGTATCAGGCGCATATGAGCAATAGGAGGTGAATATGAGGTTTCCATGGCCTGATAAGCCATGGATTCCGGTGAGAATCGAAGGGAATTAAGGTTTATTGAGTGACGGTGACTAGGGTTTGCAGAGAGAATGGGAGAGGAAGGGGATTCAAAGGTGGCTATCAGATGGGAAATGAAAGGTAGTGCTTAACCTCGGAAGTCAGAAAGGTAGCCTTATGCAATGCAGGGAAATGCAGGATGGAGTCAATGCTTAGTCTCGGAAGGCAAAAAAGTAGCCTTATGCAATGCAAGAAATGTAGGATGGAGACAATGCTTAACCTTGGAAGGTAGAAAATTATCCTTATGCAATGCAATAAATAAAGGTGAGGAGTAACAAAATTTCCTAGCTGAGCGTTGATAGTTGATAGTTGATTGCATCATTGTGGCTGTTGGGGATGTCGTGTGCGGATAGCACTTGTAAATAGGCGATGATTCTGAGAGTTATATTCCTTAAAAAGCATGAGTATGTAATCGTATATGATGACTTTATGTATTGGGGTGCCTGCATTCAAATAAAAGTAGTGAGTTTTGTAAAGGGGAAGGTTAGTTCATCTTCCCGTAGACTTCGCTTGTCCTGCTCGGCCCTTGTTTTGGTGATACTGCGTGTATCCTTGGAGTAGCGTTGCTAAACAAAACAATTTTGATAATGGACATGTAGATTTATTAAAAATACGACATAAATATATATAATCGAAAATAGCTTTCTTCTAGATGAACCGATGATTGTGACGCGGTTCAAGACGTTACAAATTCTCTCACCGAAATTTTGAGGGTCCTCCTCAAAATTCTGCCCCAGTTTACTGGGCTGGGGTTTCTGACGGCTGCATGCAATGAATGGCTGAAAGTTGACTTTGAAATTTTGAGGGTCCTCCTCAAAATTCTGCCCTAGTTTCCAATATCGAGGAAAATAAAATTTTTATTGAATTGTGACCGAACCCATAGGGCTGCCTACGTATCCCCTCTTAAACGGCAATTAGATCAGTTGTAGTTCAAATTATATCATACAGAAATTATAATGATTACACATAATAAAGCTTGACCACATCTTAATTAATTGGCTTTGACCAGACTTCTCCATCCATTTCTGCAAGTATGAGGGCTCCTCCTGTTAGAACCCGGTGAACCATGTACATGCCTTGCCAGTTAGGAGAGAAATTTCCTTTGGCCTCATCCTGATGCGGTAAAATTTTCTTTAACACCAGTTTCCCCGGTGTGAATCGTCTCGGCTTGATTCTTTTGTTGAAGGCTTTGGACATCCTGTTCTGATACAATTGACCATGGCAAACTGCATTCAGTCTTTTCTTGTCTATAAGGGGTAACTGCTCATAGCAACTTTTTACCCATTATGCATCTTCGAGTTCTGCCCCCTGTATAATCCTCAGGGAGGGAATCTCTACCTCTGCGGGAATGACTGCCTCGGTACCATAAACCAATATATAGGGAGTCGCCTCGGTTGATGTGAGGTCTGTGGTACGGTATCCCAATAAAGCAAAGGATAGCTTTTCGTGCCACCGCTTATGTTTCCCTATCATTTTCCTTAATATCTTCTTGATGTTCTTATTGGCCACTTCTACAACTCCATTCATCTGCGGTCTGTAGGCTGAAGAATTTTTGTGCTTGATCTTGAACGTCTCACACATTGCTTTCATCAGATCGCTGTTGAGATTGGAACCATTATCAATGATGATTGACTCTGGGACACCGAACCGGCAAATGATACGATCGTGGACAAAGTCTGCCATAACCTTCTTGGTTACTGCGTTATATGACATTGCTTCAACCCATTTGGTGAAATAATCAATTTCCACTAGAATGAACCTGTGCCCGTTTGATGTGGTAGGCTCGATAGGTCCGATGACATCCATTCCCCAAGCGGTGAGCGGCCATGGTAAGCTTGTTGCATTGAGTTCGTAAGGAGGCACCTTTATCATGTCTGCATGAGTCTGGCAGCGATGGAATTTTTGAACATACTGGATGCAGTATGCCTCTATAGTCATCCAGAAATAACCAACTCGGAGTATTTTCTTGGCTAAGACGAAACCATTCATGTGCGGGCCACAAGTCCCTGCATGAACCTCCTCCAACAACCTGGATACTTCCTTTGCTTCGACGCACCTTAATAATCCCAAATCGGGAGTCCTCTTATACAGGATTCCTCCGCTGTGAAAGAAGTGATTGGATAACCTCCGCAGTGTGCGCTTCTGAGTAGTGTTTGCAAGTTCTGGATATTCTCCTATTGACAGATACTTCTTGATGTCATGAAACCATGGTTTTCCATCTACTTCTTCTTTAACATGAGCACAGTAAGCGGGTTGATCCTGGATTTTTACCGGGATAGGATCAATGAAGTTCTTATCTGGATGTTGAATCATGGATGATAGAGTGGACAATGCATCGACGAACTCATTCTGGATTCTGGGGACATGTTGGAATTCTGTCTTTGAAAACCTCTTCCTCAATTCCTGTACATGATGCAAATATGGGAGTATTTTGGAGTTCTTGGTTGCCCATTATTCTCGGACCTGATGTATGAGCAAGTCTGAATCCCCAATCACTAGTAACTCCTGAACGTTCATGTCAATGGCCAGCTTGAGCCCTAAGATGCAGGCTTCGTATTTGGCCATGTTGTTGGTGCATGGGAACCTGAGTTTGGCAGACACCGGATAATGCTGGCTTGTTTTTTATACTAGAACTGCTCCTATGCCAACTCCTTTAAAGTTAGCTACTCCGTCGAAAAACATTCTCCAGCCATCATAGGATTGTGCAATGTCTTCTCCTATCAAAGAGAACTCCTCATCGGGAAAATACATTTTTAGAGGCTCGTATTCTCCACCCACGGGATTTTCGGCAAGATGATTTGCCAGTGCTTGTCCTTTGATTGCTTTCTGGGTTACGTAGACAATATCAAATTCACTCAGCAAGATTTGCCATTTGGCTAGCTTGCCCGTGGGCATGGGCTTCTGAAATATGAACTTCATCGGATCCATCCTTGATATGAGAGAAGTGGAATAGGCACAAAAATAATGCCTCAACTTCTGAGCTACCCAAGTCAGAGCATAACATGTACGTTCTAGTAGGGAATACGGGGCCTCATACGTTGTGAACTTCTTGCTAAGGTAGTACATGGCTTGCTCTTTTCTCCTTGTTTCATCATGTTGTCCCAAAACACAACCGAATGCCCCATCCAGTACCACAAGGTAGAGCAATAGCAGTCTACCCGATTTGGGCGAAACTAGAACTGGCAGCGTTGACAAGTATTACTTGATTCTGTCGAAGGCTTTCTGACAATCATCAGTCCATCTAGTGGCGGCGTCCTTTTTCAACATCTTAAAGATTGGCTCACAAATGATAGTGGATTGGGCTATAAACCGGCTGATGTAGTTGAGTCTCCCCAAGAAACTCATAACCTCTTTCTTATTCTTTGGCAATGGAAATTCTTGAATGGCTTTAACCTTTGATGGATCCAGTTCTATTCCTCGACAACTTACGATGAACCCAAGCAGTTTTCTGGTGGCAACCCCGAACACACACTTGGGGGGATTCAGTTTCAGGTTGTACCTTCTCAGTTTGTTGAAGAACTTCCTCAGATCTTCCATGTTGTCAGTGGCTTTATTGGATTTGATGATGACATCGTCTACATACACCTCGATCTCTTTGTGTATCATGTCATGGAAAATAATAGTCATGGCCCTCATGTAGGTGTCCCCAGTATTCTTTAATCCAAACGGCATTATCTTGTAACAATACATCCCCCACGGCGTAATGAAAGACATTTTCTCCATGTCTTCTTTGTCCATCCATATCTGATGGTACCCAGCAAAACAATTGACGAATGACTGCAAATCGTGGTTGGCACAGTTGTCAATCAGGATGCGTATTGTTCGAAAAGGGGAAGTCGTCTTTTGGACTGGCCCGGTTAAGGTCCCGGTATTCGACATAGACTCTGACCTTCCCATCCTTCTTTGGCACTGACACAATGTTTGCCAACCATGTTGGATACTCTACTATTCTGAGGACCTTGGCTTTGACTTGTTTGGTAACTTCCTCCTTGATTTTCAAACTCATGTCTGGCTTGAACTTTCTGAGCTTCTGCTTTATCGGCGGACATGTCAGATCTGTTGGCAATTTGAGAGCTACAATAGATGTACTGAGACCGGTCATATCATCATATGACCAGGAAAATATGTCCTCATATTCTTTTAAGAACTCTGTGTACTCTTCCTTTTCTGACGGTGACAGGTGAACACTGATGTGCGTTTCTTTGACATTCTCTGTATCCCCCAAGTTGACAACCTCAGTTTCGTCTAAGTTAGACTTAGGCTTATTCTCAAAGTCATCAACCTCTTTAACGACCTCTTCTGATATTTCATCCTCTTCTGATTCTATATCCGTTTGTTACGTTATCTCGTCGCATGTCACATTCGTCGGTTCATCAAGATAGTAATAGTTATGTTGTATAAATAACGTAAATGATAGAGAAAATAATAAAGGCGAGGTTTATAAGAAACTAAAATGCTTTGATAAATTCCAATTTTTTTTGAATATCAGAGCTCTTTTCAAAATTTAAAGGTAATACAGAAAGGAAATCAACTAGCGAGAAAGTAAAAGATAATGCATAGTGATTTGTTCAGCCTTGCTACCCCAAAGCTTTTTGGGATTTTTTGGTTCTGACGGACCAATTGTTGAAACGTGCTCCTCGGCTCACAGCCTGTATGGAGGGGCCTTCCTCCCCTTCCTCCTAAAAAATGACATGACAGTCCATATCGTCTTCTTCTAAGAACAGATTCTTTATCGCTGCCAATATTTCTTCTTCCTCTGTACCACATATGATGTCTGCCGGCTAGAAAGTCTGTTCTAGGCGGGGTATCGAGTTCTCCAGCAGATAGTAGGGGTCGCGCCATGGTGGCGACCAGTTCTGGAGTTCTTCCCAAGTATATCCATACCCTAACCCGAAGGTGGTGCCGTGCTTCTTCAGTTTGATAGGAATAGTAATTCCCTAGAGGTTCTTGCAGGTCCCTTTGCCAGGTTCATACCCGCTCCAATTTAGTATACTTTCTATTTTGTTATCCCACCACTTATCCTTGTCCACAACGTTGACTCGCTCAATGTGATGGTAGGTTTCTCCACCTAACTCCCTTCTTCCTTCGATTGCTGGGATAGTCTAGCGACTGTATATGGGGTTACTACCGTCGCCATGAATGATCACCTTTTGGTGATTCCACTTGAACTTCACTGCCTGCTGCAGGGTTGATGCTACAGCTCCAGCGGCGTGGATCCAAGGTTGTCCCAATAGTAAGTTGTAAGATTATGGGATGTCTATCACTTGAAAATAAACGTCGAACCAAGTTGGTCCCATTTGCAGACATAAACTGATCTCCCCAATAGTGGACCTTTGGGAACCATCGAAAGCTTTGACGTCGATAGCCCCATCCTTGATTTCATGTAGACTCTTCCCCAATGTTCTGAGGGTCACTAATGGACAAATATTGAGGCTTGACCCTCCATCAATCAAAGTCCTGGTAATGAAATAGTCTTCACACTGCACAGTGATGTGCAACGCCTTGTTGTGGCTTAAACCTTCAGGGGGCAACTCATCCTCATGGAAAGTGATTTTATGACTCTCCAATATCTGCCCGACCATGTTTGTCATCTCTCCTCCAGTTATGTTACTGGGGTACATATGCCTCGCTCAGTATCTTCATTAGGGCATTCTTATGTGTCTCGAAGCTTTGCAGCAGAGTTAAGATGGAGATCTGCGCTGGTGTTTTATTTAGTTGATCAACAACTGAGTATTCTTTTGCCTGTATCTTCTGCCAGAGATTATTGGGCCCAGTTTCAATAGGCCGTTTCAGAGGCCTACTTGCTTGATTGAACTAAGTGCTCCGGAGTAAAAATTCTGTCGGTCCTGGTCATATCTTGTGCTACAATTGCTTCTCCGGACCTAGTTTTCCTTTTCCTTCTCTCCTCGGTGGTGTAATTTTAAGGAATGGCCTGTGTATGGAATGATATTGTGGCTGACATTGCTATAAGGATGGGCACCCTTGTTTTGGGAGGTAACACAACAACTTCAAATGGTACAGGTGCCTTTGGAGACCCAAACTCTACCTCAATTGGCTCTGCGGTCTTTGCAGATGACGGTGTTCCAAGCTCGAGAGGTATGGACATATTTACTTCACCATCCCCAGAGGACTGGATCTAGACTAAAATTGGATTCAGTGTGACTGTTGGTTTCTTGGGCTCATCACCTTCGGTAATTAATCCAATCGACCCTTTGGGGTCCCAATCATCTTCTACCTCGATCATGTGCACTCCTCCACCCTTATGATCAGGCAGGGGATTGTTGCGAACATTAGGAGCAGGCTCCTTCGCCACAATGATCTTGTTGTCAATTAAGGCTTGGATTTTGTCCTTCAGAGATCGACATTCATCAATGGTATGCCCTGTCACACCTCCTTTTTCGCTACTACACCCCGTGAAGGGTATAATAAAAGGAGTTTTTCTAATTAAAGGACAATCGAAACGGGATTCATTAATTAAGAAATTCAGAGTCGCCACTTGGGAGATTTATGGTGTCCCAAGTCACCATTTTGAATCCCGAGTCGAGGAAAGGGTTTGACTCTGTTTAACAGTCACGAACCAGAAATTCGGGTAAGGAATTATGTTAACCCAGGAGAAGGGGTTAGGCACTCCCAAGTTCCGTGGTTCTAGCACGGTCGCTCAACTGTTGTATGTTATTTGATTTTAGTACATGCTAGCTTATGTGCCTTTTATTTGTAAACCGCTTTTATCTTTGTTTATTTTAAAAGAATTGCGGACGTCGTGAAAACGCGTTTCAAACCACGTCGCAATCAATGCACCCGTGGTTGTCAACACATTTCGACTTCATCGAGACTGGGATTTGGGTCGCATCAATGCGCACCTAAATTTAAGGATGTAAATTAATTAAATCATGCCTAAAGGTTCTAACATAATATTATTTTGGGAGAGGCCGATGAAATTCACTAAACGACCCTCCAACTTCTAATCATTTTTTTTTCAATAACTATTTATTGAGGGCCCCGCATTTTTGTATTTTTATTGGGCGAGGCTTGTCTCATTTTTATTTTAAAGGATCAACCTAAAAGTGACTATTTTTCTATTTTTATTTTGTCCCTAAAATAAAATAAAAGCCCCAATCAGTGGGCATGCTAATGTATTAATACTAAAGTGTTGAGACGAGTGGTGAATGTATCCAAAGTAGCCCCAATAAAGCATTCAATGTGAGCTTAGGCTATTGGGCCTCGAGACTGGTCCCAAAGAAATGGACCTTGTTCAGCTTTACAAAAACTAGCCAGCCGCAGGCCCTTGCCCTGGCCCAAAAATGGCACTGGTTTGCAGACTGTGGCCCAATGTTAACTAAGGAAGACCATCGAACCTCTACTTTTATCAAATCCCAAACCCAATGAAATTTCAACCTGATTTTAAGGCCATTGAGATTATTCGAATTTATCCTAGACACATTAAATAACTTTTGTGATAAAGGAACGACATACATTTGCACTGATTAAAGGAATGGACCACTTTGATTTTCGTTTCTGATTCAGATTGGATTCAAACGAATTAAATACCACAAATGCTTAAAGAACTCAATGAACTACTATGGAATCCTGGACATATACATGGAAATCTAATACATGTCTACTGAATTTAAAAGACAATCAATTATTGAGATTAAAATTAAAAGGTTGATGAGTTCACGCGAAGGCATACACCCTGAGCGAGTTTACTAATCTGATGTTTGGAAGAAAACAAAGCTAATTTCGACAGTCCGAAAGTCTAGATTAACAATTGTGAACTCACATAATGAATTGAACTATACTACAATGTATTGCTACTGATATGTAAATGAACAAGTTCCGAGTTAATCAGTCCATAAGTCCAGTTTAATTACAACACTCAACTAACAGGGCAGAAATTAACGGTATTAAGCTATAGATAAGTGCAAAATGTAAACAGGATCAATAGGTGAAGAAACAGCGAGATTCCATTCCAAAATCATATGTTATATCACCACAGTTCAAGACATGTACCTGGAAAGCAAAATGAAGTGTGAGTGAAGGAGATTCAGTAAGCCCAGAGATGTTTCAAAACCCAAATAAAACCAATAGATCTACTCAAATCAACATCAGAATGCCTAGAAATAGGATCAGCAATCAAGAAATGTGTAAATCAATCCCAAAACAGCATCAAATTATCCAAAATGAACCCAGAAATCACATGCAAACAGCCACTGAACCACCAGCCAACTCAAACTAACCAGATTCAAATCAACTTGATTCCAAATGCAGTCAAATTTCAGATACAGAACAGAGTCAGAGAAATTCGAATTGTTTTTGATCCTAAGCGAGCTAAGGAGCTGAATTCCTGGCTCAAAATTGGAAAATGAGCTAGGGAAAGGCAATGAAACAGTAATTTTTTTTATAGGTTTTTTGGTTTTCTATTTTTTTTTTTTGAAGAACTAGATCTAAAGTTCAGATTTGAAATTCAAATTGGAAACTCAGATTTTCAGAGATCATTTTTGGGGGAATTTTTATGGATTCCAAACTTGTTCATTAAGGCATTGATGATGCCCTTTTATAGGCAAAGATGAGGGCAACCCTCTATTTCTATTTACACTATTGGTCCTTCTTTTTTATTCATTTTAGTCCTCTAGTTCTTAACTTGTTACTCAAGTAAGTATCCTAAGTTAATGAAATATGCATTTAAACACTACTCTAGAAGGTCCTGGCATATTCTACCAAATTCTACCCTATCCCAAATACCTAAACTAACCCTGTATTTAAACTATATTTACAGCTATAACCAAACAGATCCCTAAACTCTAATTTACCACATTGAAGAACAATCATTGAGCAAATTGCCATTATCAAAACTGAACCAACTTCGACTAATCTAACAACTAATTACTTGAACTAATCAGGTTAGCATTTAACGATTAACAGAACAGGACACAATCGAACTAGAATTAAACTATACTAAAGAGCAAACAAAAATCAAATCACTGTTAATGTTGAACCAAACCACAACTAATCAGAATTTTACGAACTTATTCATTATTCTAATTAGACTAAGAATCAGAGAAGATAAAAAAAAGAAAGACGAGGACTCACGACTTTATTGGTCACTCGATTGTCCAACCTCGACACTCAACTGATCCTTTATAACACTGAAAACCTTGAGAAGAAGATGAGGAGAACCCCATGGCATCAATTTATGCAAATTTGATGAAATCGAGACTCGCCGGAAAATCTTCAAATCTAAATTCGAGCCGTTCCAGCTATATTCGAGACCCATGGTCCTAGGGGGTGTGTAGAGGAGGCCAGGGCGGTTTTGTGGTGTTAATTTGGGGTTGTTTGGCATACTTTATGTTTTGGCCGGAAAAATTAGATCGGATATTCGACGAGATTGGATACGATTCGAAGGAAGCCCGTTTGATATTTGGAATGAGGAAGAGAAAGAGAATCTGGGGTGTGATTTTGGGACAGATTGGCCATTTCGGCGGAGATGCAGAGATGGAAGCGGCGAGGGACAGGGTACAAGGAAGGGAATGTTTGGTCTTCAGGGTTTTCAAACCATTTTATTAGAAACGGGTGAACTATTCAGGGCCGTTGGATCAGGGAGAGTTAATGGCTGTGATTGATGGATGACGGAACGACGTCGTTTCATGGTCTGGGAACTGGACCGGGTGGGTGTGTTTGGGCCTGGACTGGTATACATTTAATTGGGTCTGCAAATTTGTTAACCCAATTCAGGCAGCCCTTTTGCTCTCATTTCTTTTTTTTGTTTGTTTTCTTGTATTTTATTTACTTTGCTTTTGTATTTTTTTTTGTATTTTTGTATTTATTTATTTTATAAAATGCTAAAATAAAACCAAAACAAATTGACTTAACAATTATATTTCTTAATTTTAATTATATTAATTCGTAATTTAAATGCAACCTAATACAAATTTAAACTAAAAATGCCAAAAATGTAATATTATTTTTTTTCTCTATTTTCCTCCTATTTAGTTCTAAAATAAATTAATACTAATTAATAGTAAAAATGTGCAATTAAATCCCTAAATGTAAATGCATATTTTTTGTATTTTCATATAAATTATCATGCAACCAATTAACACAAAAATTCAACAAAATCACAAAAAATTGTAAAATCATTTTATTTGAAACTTTTGGAATAATTTGCTTAGGGCAAAAATCACGTGCTCACAGCTGCCCCTCTTTGCCCGGAAACACGAAGAGTTTTCGTGCAAAGACCAGTGAGCGGAAATGAGCGATTTTTGCCCATTCGCATATTGCGTATGAAGCATTTTTGAAAGAGTTGACCGTACCCTGCTTCAGAGGCTGCCTACATATCCTGGGCTAAACAGGAATCAGGTCAGTGTAGTTCAGGAATGTTTGGTAGCTGGGACTACCAGGAGCTGTGATTTTACTGCTGTTGCTGCTGTTATTGCTCGCTGACCTCCTTATTATACCGTGGTAAAACAAAAGAAGCTAGCCTAAGCTATGATCTATAAATTACAAAAGATCCTATCCATGTCTTCAAACTTGCTATTATATTGCCTTGCACTTGTATCTTGTGTTCTTTCAATGGAATTCTTGTTGTTGCCTTGGTGATGTTTTGCTATCCTTCAATATGTGTCCATTTTTCAGGTGGGCTCCTGCTTACGATGCTTGAAAAGGTGTTCCCTTGTTCTCCAGGTGGGGTCCTGCTTGCAATGCTTGAAAAGGTATTCCCTTGTTCTCCAGGTGGGCTCCTGCGTGCGATGCTTGAAAAGTATTCCCTTGTTCTCCAGGTGGGCTCCTGCTTGCAATGCTTGAAAAGTATTCCCTTGTTCTCCAGGTGGGCTCCTGCTTGCAATGCTTGAAAAGTATTCCCTTGTTCTCCAGGTGGGTTCCTGATTGCAACACAAATAGACAAACCAAGAAAATTTTCTGCCCCAGTCTGTTGACTGGACACATCATGTTATCGGATATTAAAATTAAAGGTGACAATTTGGATTGTACTTCCCTTGTTCTCCAGGTGGGTGCCTGACTGCTGAAACTTGAAATGGATATTCCCTTGTTATTCAGGTGGGCTCCTGTTTGCTGAATTTTGAAAGATATTCCCTTGTTCTTCAGGTGGGCTCCTGCTTGCTGAATTTGAAAGGTGTTCCCTTGTTCTCCAGGTGGGCTCCTACTTGCTGAATTTGAAAAAAATATTCCCTTGTTCTCCAGGTAGGCTCCTGATTGCTGAATTTCGAAAGATATTCCCTTGTTCTTCAGGTGGGCTCCTGCTTGCTTAATTTCGAAAGATATTCCCTTGTTCTTCAGGTGGGCTCCTGCTTGCTGAATTTGAAAGATATTCCCTTGTTCTTCAGGTGAGCTCCTGCATGCTGAATTTGAAAGATATTCCCTTATTTTCAGGTGGGCTCCTGCTTGCAACACATATACAAGACAAAGAAAATTTTCTGCCCCAGTTTGATAACCGGGCGCGTTGTGTTACCAAATATTAAACTTGAAAGATAAAGCTTGTATTATACTTCCCTTGTTTTTCAGGTGGGCGCCTGACTGCTGCACTTGAAATGTATTCCCTTGTTCTTCAGGTGGGCTCCTGCTTGCTGCAAAAATATTCCCTTGTTCTTCAGGTGGGCTCCTGCTTACTAACTTTGGAAAGTATTCCTTGTTATCCAGGTGGGCTCATGCTTGCAACACATATACAAGACAAAGAAGATTTTCTGCCCCAGTTTGATAACTGGGCGCGTTGTGTTACCAAATATTAAACTTGAAAGATAAAGCTTGTATTATACTTCCCTTGTTTTTCAGGTGGGCGCCTGACTGCTGCGCTTGAAATGTATTCCCTTGTTCTTTAGGTGGGCTCCTGCTTGCCGCAAAAATATTCTCTTGTTCTTCAGGTGGGCTCCTGCTTACTAACTTTGGAAAGTATTCCCTTGTTATCCAGGTGGGCTCCTGCTTACAAAGAAAATTTCCTGCCCCTGTTTCAATCAAAGAAAGATTTGTTAATATAAAATGGTGGTTAGCTGCTGGAATTCTTGTTGGCCATGCTCCCGCTTCCTACTTTGCTCCGACTTGCTTCCTTGGACTTGCTTTGAAATGCCACGACTTCTTGGCTGACTTTCAACCCTCTGATCTTGATGATCCAAATGTTTTACCCCGTGTTACTGTTTTGTGTTTCTGTCCCCTTCTTGTGAAACTTTGCTTCTCCCTCACAATTATCTGATTACTCCACTGATGGGATTTCCATTGGTCCTTCATGCCTTACTTTCTTTGATATTTCCCAACCTTGTCATGCCATACAACTGGGAAGTTGGTAGCTAGCTTTGACTTCCTTCTTTTGTTTTTGAATATAACTGACACTGAAACGTCTTATAGACAGACTTCAATAGAATGAAATGCAATGACCTCGAAGATTTTGAGGAAAGAAAGACTCTGAAAACGAATAAGTTGTAATGAAGAGAAAAAGGATAGGACTTATCTGAGTGGAAAGGCTGATTCCTTTGATCGTGCCATGCATTTTGGATTAACCAGCCTAGTCTGTCCCACCAACTGTCAATTGCCACACTTGTTGTTCTATCTTTTCATAACCCGACTTTCACTAAAACCCAAACCTCGCTTGTCTTGTCATGTTTCAAACATTTTTCAACCACAAACTTCTTTCATTTGCCCAATCTAAAAACTCACTTTCGCCTTATGGTGCCCGTGAAGGTTTTCACCAATAAGACTCTCTCATATTTGATATCTCTCAAAACTCACTTCGCCTTAGGGTGCCCGTGAGGGTTTTCACCAATAAGACTCTCATTTTTATTTCTCTCAACTCACTTCGCCTTATGGTGCTCATGAGGGTTTTCACCAATAAGACTCTCTCATTTTCATCATTTTCCTTTTGCCCTCAGAGTATTATCCCCCAACATGAATCACTTTACCTGCTCGTATTGACATTTCTTAAAATTGATCAGAAGGTCTTTCTTTGGACCGTAATGTGGCTTTTGGATGGGTTTTAGAAAGAAGGGTATAAACGCTCAAAATAATTTAACGTGGGTTCAAAAATTACAACTTTCGGAATCATATTTCTCACAACAAACACAACTTCTGCCCCAGTTTTCTTCTTGGGGATTCTTGGACTTTTATTTTGTTGTGACTGAACCTCAGTGAGGCTGCCTATGTACCCTTTCGGGATCAAGTCAAACGTAGTTTAGGTCATAAAATCGCTTCGTTGTTGCGATGTTTCCTTCCTTCCATTCTTTTTTTTTCTTCTTCATTTCTTTTCTTTTTCTTTGATTTATTTTTCTTTTCTCTCTTTTCGTTTTTTTTTCTTTCCTCATTTTCTCTTTTCTTTTCTTTTCTTTTTCCACTGTCTTCCTCCTGTTTCTCTACTTAACTTCCCTCCTCGGTTCTTGAGTTTTGTTGTTGATTCTGAAAAAGGGATACAAAAGAAAATATAATAAAGCTCAAAGGGATAACAAAGGATAAAGTGTTTGGATAGCAGAACAAAATGCCTTCGTCATTTCAATCTCAAAACATGCCAAATACAATCAATTACATAAAGATAAAGAAATCATACATAATATCTCTTGACTGGATCGGAATTGATAGTCATTTCTACACATTTCCCTTCCACATCTGTTAGATACAATGCACCATTGGACAACACTCGTGTTACAACAAACGGCCCCTGCTAGTTGGGAGCGAATTTTCCTTTTGCTTTCGCCCAGTGAGGCAGGATACGCCTCAACACCAATTGCCCCACTTCAAACTTCCGCGGACGCACTTTCTTGTTATATGCTCTTGCCATTCTCTGCTGGTATAACTGTCCGTGACATACTGCTGCCAATCTCTTTTCATCATTCAAGCTCAATTGTTCCAAACGGGCTTTGACCCACTCATCATCATCAATTTCTGCTTCGGCAATAATCGAAGGGATGGTATTTCAACTTTTGCAGGTATTACTGCCTCCGTACCGTACACTAATGAATAAGGAGTTGCTCCTACTGAATTGCGAACAGTAGTGCGATAGCCTAATAGAGCAAACGGTAATTTCTCATGCCATTGCCTAGACCCTTCCACCATTTTCCAAAGTATCTTCTTGATGTTCTTGTTAGCTGCCTCGACTGCTCCATTCGCCTTAGGATGATATGTGGTGGAATTGCGGTGCGTGATCTTAAACTGCAGACATGTTTCCGCCATCAGATGACTATTGAGATTGGCACCATTATCTGTGATAATTACCTTCGAAATTCCAAACCGACAAATGATATTTGAATGCACAAAATCGACCACCGCCTTCTTGGTCACTGACTTAAAAGTTTTCGCCTCAACCCACTTAGTGAAATAATCAATGGCTACTAGAATAAACCTGTTCCCATTAGATGCTGCTGGCTCAATTGACCCAATGACATCCATCACCCAAGCAACGAAGGGCCATGGCACCGACATTGTATGCAACTCAGATGGTGGAGAATGAATCAAATATCCGTGTACCTGGCATTGATTACACATGCGCACAAAACTGATACAATCCCGTTCCATAGTAAGCCAGTAATAACCTGCCCAGAGAATCTTCTTTGCCAGTACATACCCACTCATATGAGGTCTACAAACTCTCACGTGTACCTCGGTCATGATAGTTGTAGCCTGTTTAGCATCCATACATCTCAATAAACCAAGATCTGGAGTTCTTTTGTACAAAACTCCTCCACTGAAGAAAAATTCGCTTGCCAAACGTCTAATAACTCTCTTTTGATCCCCTGTGGCCTGTGCCGGATATACTCCCATTCTGAGGTATTCTTTGATATCATAAAACCAAGGTTCACCATTAAGCTCTTCTTCCACCATATTGCAATAGACATGCTGATCTCGGACCTAAATCTGCAATGGGTCTACATAAGTCTTATCCGGATGATGCAACATTGACGCCAAAGTGGCCAAAGCGTCAGCAACTTCATTATGAATCCTTGGAATTTGCCTGAAATCTATTGACTGAAACTGTTGACAAAGTTCATGCAAACATTTCCGGTACGATATGAGCTTTAAATCTCGTATTTCCCATTCTCCCTGAATTTGGTGTACCAAAAGATCCGAGTCGCCCATGACCAAGATCTCCTGGACACCCATGTCTATAGCCAACCTTAAACCCAAGATACATGCGAGCTGTAACAGGGTAGTGCTGCCCTGTCTCAGAAATAAGTACCGCTCCTATTCCAACACCCTTGGTATTGGCAGCCCCATCAAAGAACAACTTAATCCCTAGTTTTCCATCTAGTTCCAATTCCTCAATATGCATTGTCTCCTCATCAGGAAAGTATATTTTCAAAGGTTCATATTCATCATCAACTGGATTCTCAGCTAAATGATCAGCCACTACTTGTGCTTTTATCGCAGTATAGGTCACGTATATAATATCAAATTCCGTGAGCAGGATCTGCCACTTTGCGAGCCTCCCTGTGGGCATGTGCTTCTGAAAAATGTACTTCAATGGATCCAACCGCGAGATGAGATAAGTGGTATATGCTGACAAGTAATGTTTCAACTTCTGCGCTACCCAGGTCAAAGCACAACACGTCCTCGCAAGCTGAGTGTACTTTACCTCATAAGATGTGAACTTCTTGCTGAGTTAGTAAATCTCATGCTTTTTCTTTCCTGTAACATCATGCTGCCCCAGTACACAACCAAAAGAGTTATCCATCCAAAACTGTCAGATAGAGGATCAAGGGTCTTCCCGGCTCTGGTGGAACCAACACAGGTGGATTGGCCAAATACTCCTTAATTTTGTCAAATACTGCCTGACATTCATCTGTCCATCTGACCGCAGCATCTTTTTTTAGCAGCTTAAAGATAGGCTCGCAAGTCGTTGTAAGCTGAGCAATGAACCTGCTAATATAATTCAACCTGCCGAGCAAACTCATCACTTCTTTCTTGCTCTTTGGCAGTGGTAACTCCTGAATGGCTTTGATTTTGGACCGGTCTAACTCAATACCGCGTCGACTTACCACAAACCCTAAAAACTTCCCTGATGGAACTCAAAACGCACACTTTGCTGGATTGAGTTTGAGATTGTATCTGCGGAGCCTCTGGAAAAACTTCCTCAGGTCTTTAACATGGTCACATTGCTTTCTCGACTTTATTATCACTTCATCTACGTATACTTCAATTTCCCGATGTATCATATCATGGAATATGGTGGTCATCGCCCTCATGTATGTTGCCCCTGCATTTTTCAATCCATATGGCATGACCCTATAACAATAAGTTCCCCAAGGTGTGATGAATGCCGTCTTTTCAGCATTTTCCTCATCCATCAAAATCTGGTGATAGCCCGCATAACAATCCACAAAAGAACCAATCTCATGTTTGGCACAATTGTCAATCAATATATGGATGTTTGGCAGTAGAAAGTTATCTTTTGGACTCGCCTTATTGAGATCACGGTAATCAACACACACTCTGGTCTTTCCATCCTTCTTTTGTACAGGCACAACATTAGCTAACCAGGTGGGAT